>MU790623.1:0-70116 GCA_027886635.1 Lentinula boryana
ATTAATCGGCATCTGAATATACTAGAGTTTTTGTACTAAAGCTCACTATAATATCATGCTTTTCACCGCGGGAAAACGGTACAATCCCCGCAGTGTGCTTTTGCTTTGAAGTTGTTGTATATCTCTGTCTTCCACTGGCTGCTTTTACTAGAACTAACTTTTATTCTACTCTACCAGCAAATCACGAAGTTGAATTTAAATGACCCACCGACAGTGCCTTACCAGATAAGTTCTTACAGCCCCGATCTTCCCCTTTTCGTTCCACCAAAATTGAGTCCCTTCAAGTGCGGGCTTACTACTCGTCACACCTTCCGGTACTATTTTACTATTTCGAAACAGATGCAGAATTTTTGCTTTGTCCTTTTTAGTTCCCAGTCGTTTTGTGACTGACTTGTTCCCGCGTGCAACGCCTTAGGCAGGCACGTCCCGACAAATTCCACCCCCCAAGTCATGGGAGACATATGGGGTAAGAGCACTTAGCAAGTTCTCCGTTTCTTATTTTGTAAAATGTAATTTAATTATACTTAGTCACCTACAGATCTTCATGTCATAGTCCAGAATCCTGCTACTGACCTTCTCTCTTCCCGTTCGAGAGACCTTGAGCTTCCGCAGTGCGACCGTGGTATGTTTCTATGTCTTTCCTCAGCTCTAGACACTCTGCATCTGCTCTGAATCGAACCCGGGACGGAACGATATCAGAACAGAATGTTGTCCTAGGATGTGGCCACTGCCGAGGGGGGAATGTTTTCACTGCGACAACGCGTACGGCACCATAGCCATATTCATATTCGTTTCCCTAATCAGTCCGCACGAATCACAGCGATGCTTGCTTTCTCGCGTTATGTACTGATATATCTGTATCTGTTCCTCAGACTCAAAAGACTCAAAGCCCCTTAAATCCCACCAGCACCCTTGAGTCTTCTCCCATCGCTTCGCGTTATCGCATCCCCACCTCTGACATAGGGTCTTCATCACTTCTAACGCACTCTCTCCCTTGGCAAACGGTTAGTGCGTTGTTTGAGTCTGCTTCAAGCATTGTGATGTGGACTGCTTGGCACGATGTGCACTGTATTCATTATTGACGAATATCGTCCCCGAGGAAACCTGCCAACTTGAAGTGAGTGCAGAGATTCATTTTACTGACATGGTTGGACGCAAATAACTACTGTGGCTTTCGAGAAATCAAAGAAGGAAAGCTTCCCGTACAATTTCGTACAATGTTCCAGCTAAAAAGAATTGCGCTCTCTCCGTATGGGTTAAGAACCATCTCCGATCTCTTCAGCCCTTTCCTTTTAACTGCATCCCTTTGAAGTATAAGATTTGCATCAATTACACCAAAGCAGTGTTTCTTTATTAAGTTTTCCCCGCAAACGGAGGTGGTGGTTCCCTCCGTGGCAACTTAATGTATGGCTTCAAGCAATCACCAATCAGCAAACCAATTTCAGGAAGAAAATACACGTTTCAAGTCAGTTTCACCACAGAAAGCTTCTTGTCAGGGTCCAGCTTGGTTATCCTATAGAATATTTCCGACCTGAAGTTTGCTAGAACCAAAGTATGGAGGACGCTTTTGGACGACAAGCAAAGGACTTTCATGAAGTGACCTAGACTGAGCTAGGTCGCAATTTCAGAACATCTCTGACCACGTAAGTAGGGCGATGAATTGAACAGTAATCCTTTAATTCAGCTACCATCAATACGGCAAGCATCCTTCTTGGTTGGATTTATGGCGAGGAGAGACTGGAATCATCCATAACAAAATGGGAGCATGAATCCTAATTTGACGAAATTCCAGAGCTCGCCTTCAGCATCTGTGATATCAGCCCAGTTAGCTTGCGACAAAAATTCGCAAGCCTCGTCAACATAAGATTCTGTGGCTTTACCGCCCTTTCCTAAAGGATTCCACTAGGGGATATCAGTATCCGAGGTGTGACCACCTGGATTTCGAACTCGCTCCCTTCGGATAGACATCTTTTGCTCCAAAGAAAAGCGTGTGTTCGTTGGCAAATAGCATTGTTAAAGCAGAGCCTGAGCGCATCGTACAATCTTAGTAGGTCAGAGTGCATACACTAGTACCGATCATCCTGGATTCGTATCGTACTTTAAATTGGTGAGTTCTTTCACCTCGATGATCATTCAGTCAGGTTCAGCCCTACCAGGCGATGATTGGGTCGCCAGATTAAAACGTTCCGAGTCCCGAAGTTGCTTGGAAGCAGTGATATGCCTTCGTGACAGACCTTATTGATTCATCAAAAACTAGAGCACGAGGAGCTTTATAAAAGGCGATGTAGGCTGAAAAAATCGGCACTTGAA
The DNA here is from genome assembly GCA_027886635.1 of Lentinula boryana. Taxonomy (NCBI): domain Eukaryota; kingdom Fungi; phylum Basidiomycota; class Agaricomycetes; order Agaricales; family Omphalotaceae; genus Lentinula; species Lentinula boryana. The sequence goes on from MU790623.1 coordinate 2,311, forward strand.
GGGAATTGAGTGTGCACGTTCGCGAGCGCTTATGAAGAGAAAAACCGGATCGGTAAACCCGGCGGCGATGATTGTTACATCAGCAATTTCCTCGAAGACGTTTCTCTAGAACTAGACTGTGCAATAGCCGCAGAGCCTGCTATGACTCCTTCTTCACTCAATCTCAATCTCAATCGTACGGCCAATGCTTCTGTTTACACACTAGCAACGGTCAATGACCTCAACAATGGCGAGAGCTCTGCTCATGCTCCACTTCTCACTCCCTCGACACCTTCATATGGTTCCACTATGCCCCGGTCACCTGGAACGGGTAGATCATCGAAAAAGCTCATCTTAAACGCAACGTTGAAGATGGCTGCTATCTTCACGATTAGTACAGCAATTCTGGGGACTACATTGTGGCTTGCGCTGCCGACTTTGGAAGAGTGAGTGAAAGTAAGGTTTCATCTTAGAATATTTTCTGAGATCATTTCATATTTCTAGGGATGACAGACCTATGCTGCGCATACCAAAATCTTTTGAACAACTTCAGGATCTAAACGGCCTGCTGAAAAAATATCGCGATATTTATCCATACAGAATTGTTGTATGCTATATCACCGTTTACCTCTTGTATGTATTGCCTCTCCATTCCTTGTCTTGGCTAATTATCTCTCATAGCCTTCAAGCCTTCTCTCTCCCCGGGTCAATGTACCTCTCAATACTTGGCGGCGCTGTTTGGGGTGTAGCGCGGGCACTTCCTCTAGCATGCTGCTGTGTTGCATCAGGCGCCACCCTCTGCTACCTTATATCCTCCGCACTCGGTCCTGCGCTCCTTACCATTCCCCGTATCAAGTCGCATCTAGACAGCATGGCCGCAAGGGTCCAGCGCAATAAAGAAAATCTAATTTCCTTTCTAATTGTCCTACGCATTGCCCCTCTTCCTCCTCATTGGGTCGTCAACGTCGTCGCGCCACACGTAGGTATCTCCATACCAACGTTCTGGATCAGTACCGCTTTAGGGATCTTTGGCGTTTCCGTCATCCACACGACAATAGGGGGTGGACTTGATGAGATGACTAGCGCTGATGATTTCCATCTGATTAGTTGGAAGAATTTTCTTGGGCTATCTGCTATCGTACTAGGAGTGATGATTCCGGTCGGACTGAGATATTGGTTCAAGCGTGGAGGAGTGACCGCAGACATTGAGGGCCAGGACGAGGATGCTCCCGTCTCAGCAATGACGGCTACACCCCGGAGCGCAGCTAACGGAGCAATCTATCTCTATGATGAGGAAGAGGACGAAGAGGACGAGATCCTTGCCGCGGGAGCCACTCGTCTGGCCAACAAGTCCAAGGACGCTGATTCGCGTACTCAGCTTTTGACTACCGAAGAGTACATTGACGAAGACGGTTACTCATCTGAAGATGATGACAGTGACATTATTTTGGAAGCCGGGTCTTCTCTCAATGATTCAGACCTCAAGTCATCCAAACCTCTGGACACGCCATCAAATTCTAGTCCTAGATAGAATTATGCGGCTCGTTGTATTACACCGTTCTCAACCAGTTGTACTACTACGCATTGCTTCGTTTATTCACTCAAGGTATCCTATGGACCGTGTACATATCTCTACATTGAAGTTTTCTTCCTTCGGATAATTGTACATACCATAATCACACTTTCCTCTCCTACAAGTTACCTTTCCCTCAGAGGATTTATTTTATCACATTGACATCTCTCTTCCGTCGTTGGTTTGTTTGCTGTGTATCAGTAATTCTACTCTATGTGCTTTACATTGAACATCATTGGCAACGGAACACGTCGTTCGGGAATGGTTACTACGGCCATAACCTTAATCTAGGTGTTCGTTGTTCACCATTCAACGGAGTTCTTTCGATTCTAATTCTTTTACTTTTGACTTACCAACCAGGTTTTAACTCTCAATATTGGATTAGCTTTCTGCAGCCCGTGGATCTCAAGGCGAAAATGTCAGTCAGGCTCCTCTTCGTTGTCAGTATTGACTAATATCAGCATATCTGTTCCGAATCAGGCCATTGCCAGATGAGAAACCTAGAGCCAGCGTAGCCAACCTCATAGGCCGCTTCGAGCAGCAGAACAAACGACATTCTCTCACAGCTACTTCCACTGCCTCTCCTTCGAGGAGCTCGAGCGTGGTTTCCAACATTACCGGTGACTCGGCCAAGGAGGAAATAAAGGAGAAACGGGAATGGCCTCCGAGGTCTGCTGCAGCAGATAAAAGCTCTCCTCTTGCTCCTCCAGCTCCTATCTATGCTTCTGCATTTTGGTCTAAAGCAAAATCTGCAACGGCAGATTCGCTTTCCGATGCCGCTTCAGACCCTACTGACTCATTGAGCAACGTCTCACCTGAGCCTCCTGTGGAGAATGCGGGGTCATCAGAGCTACCATCTTCTCCCACACCACAGCCTCAAACAGTACTAACCGCAGCACAAAGTCCGCGCTCGATTAAGACAACCGCACGTACAACAGCTAAGCCTGCGGCGAGATCTAGCATGTTGCCCATTAAGCTTCAGCATACTGGCCAGTCTACGACAGTCAGCTCTTCTCCCAAGCCTAAAGTGGCACCATCTACGCCAAAGAGCGCTCGTTATAGTGGTGTTTCCAAAACATCTATACGACCAAAGACTCCCAGTTCTGCTGCTGCTGGCAGACCCAGGACCCCTGCCACACACTCAAATAGGCCAAAGACACCTAGCTCCACCTTACCCGCGAGTAGACCTAAAACCCCATCGTCTGGTTTATTTGCGCCTACTGCCGCATCCCTGGCTAGGGCGCGTAATGGCCCACCGCAGCCTCAGGTTTCAACACGTAAATTTACGCTCAGTAGTGCGGCGACTGAGAGACTCAGTAAGCCTACTGCTGCATCACTGTCCAAAGCCCGTTTGGCGGGCGCGTCTGCAGCACAGATGAAGGCTATCACTTCTGCAAGAGGCGGTATAACTGCAGCGAAAGGAGGTGCAAAGCTGAAGACTGCGACTCTACCTTCTAGGAAAGGCGTTCCTTCTGCGACTACTGCCAAAGGTGTCACACCTGCCGTTCACGAACAAACTACGAACGGAAATGACATTGTATCTCACAAGGAGGGCCAAGTTATTGTTACCTCCTCAGAAGAGGGTCAACATACTGAGGAACTTCCGGAGAAACATCAGGAGGCTGTGGACGACGAGCTGACTGCCCAAAAATACGAGACAAATCAGGAGGATGTGACCGAAGAGGCAAACGAGGAAGTATATGAAGGAGAAGTTCACGAAAGTGGGGTTCGCATGGAAGAGTCTCATTTGGAAGGAGAGCCTTTACCAGAATCAGAATCTCATTTGGAAGGAGAGCCTTTACCAGAATCAGAATCTCACTCGGAAGGAGACCCTTCACCAGAATCAGAATCTCATTCGGAAGGAGACCCTTCACCAGAATCAGAATCTCATTCGGAAGGAGAGTATTCTGAAGAGCCATTATCATCCGAGCACGAGTCCATTGTGCTCTCGAGACCTTCACCTACCCCCTCTGCTGATCATCCAGAAGAATTGTCGCAAAATCATAATGCGAGTAGCTCAGTTGGAGAACAGGAAACTGCGCCACTCGGAGACAATGTGGACGAAGCCAAGGAGGAGATTGAGCATCTAGTCAAACTTCTCGAACTTGGCAAGCCCCAGCCCCAGTCAATCGGTGGCAACACCGATGACGCCAATATCCCTGACGAGTTGGATGTCCACGAGATACCCGACGAGGAATAAGTGTGCTTCTTTTCTACAATCGAAGAAATTACAGCCCTCACGCAAATACCTGCTTTCTCTGGAATCGTCATGCATACAATTCACCCCTTTCTTCACTGTATCTTACTCAAGCATATACCTATCCTAACTGGTCCTTTTCCTTATCGCAACGCTGTATGGTCTACTTTTGCCTTTGCTGGGTCCCATAATCTTCGACTCTATATCCTCAATGCGTTCTAGAGGTCCAATGATACCTACCACTAGACTCAGGGATCACAATGCTATCACATATATCCGGGATATAGATTTGCATGATTTGATGAAGCTCATACCCTTCGTTCTATCGCTGTCTACCTTAAATCTTGCTGTGCTTTCTTTACCTCTGTTCGTATCACTGTTTAGGAGGTTTGCGGGTTCCACGCTCGTCTTTCATCGTTCACATTTTGCGATCGCGCCTGTGGTCTACTTTCTTTTAAATTCCGTGGCCCACTTTTACTTTATGATATGGTCTAGTTACACCTACTGTACGTATTGCCTGCAAGGCGTCCTCATGGTGTGCTGCTACCCAGAGGACGAAATTTCATCACTTACTATGAACCATAAGATCGACTCGTAGCTCGACAGGTGAGGTTTTGAGGTGAATTTGCAGTGCACTCCAAAGCTAGTTACGTCTGCTCTCAGGAAAATTTTGCAGCATAGCAGAAAAAGGTAAATGCAATCGAGCCCGGAGAGATGATTCGAGGGAATGTCTAGTAAGCCAGATTCTAGTTCCAAGTCCCAACGAGATATCCATACATGCATTATTTATCAGAGTGCACCCAATCCAGTAACCTCTCTGCTTTGCCGCAGTCAAAGAAACCCTTCAACCCACTGACATCGAAGCCGTCCTTGATAGGGACGTCGGGCCAATATTTCTCTCGTAGTTCCTTGGAATCAATTGGACAAAACTGGCTTTCGCCATCCCAATACGCATGCTTTGGGGATGCAATGAAGAAGGCCTCATGCCCTGACCATTTCCCATTCTGTTCAACCACAGCACGCAGAAACGCATCTGCTGCTGAGTCTTCCTGCACATATCCCCACAAGTCCTGTGCGCTTCGACCACTGGGGTCTCTGGAACGTGCTTGTATAGGGTCTGGTAATGACCAATGCAAACGAAGACTGGCGATTCTCATCGTAGGATAGCGTCGGACTAAAGTATCGGCTTGCATCTCACATATTCTGTTACAATACTGTAAGCAGATATAGCTCATGGAACCGCATAAGATGATGGTACCCACAACTTGGAAAGACCGTAGGGTTCGTCTGGGAGACAAGGATGTGCCTCATCGATCGGAAAGTATCTGAAATCGCACTTCTTGCTGTAGACCATGGTAATGATATTGACTGAGGATGCCTGGGCAATTTTATTGATTCCCAGCTGTGAGTTATGAACATTAGAAGTTGAACTAGACGTTATGGAGAGATACGAACCTCTGCAGCTCCGCGAAGAACATTCCAGGATACGACCACGTTTCTGAGCTCAGTTGAGAGCATTTCGAATCCACAATATCCATAAAGGCTCACGTATTGTGCGTCTCGACAACATAGTCACCGGGACTACGAAGTGCTATACGTTGGAAACTCAGTTACTGAGCATGATGAGCAGTGACAGAATCCAGAAATGGACCTGCGAGATGCACAATCCCTTCGCATCCACCAATCGCGGTCAATGAAGCTTCGTAGTCTGTCAGGTCGACCTGAAGATAAGTAAAATTGGACGCCTCTTGAATAATGAGCAAGTCATCTGTGAATGATTTGTCTGCGAGATCAAGGCCAACAACAATGTGACCGCGTTGAAGGGCAAGCTTGACGACCCGCTTGCCAACTTCGCCGTTGCAGCCTGTAACAGCGATCTTCATGGTGGTTGAGTAGAAAGATTGCAATCAAACAAGAAGGTTTTCCAGCGCTTATGTACTTTTGTAATTGTCTTCCATGATATGGCCTGCTCGTTGCCTCAGTTCTCTTGAATGTGTTGTCCCTTTGGTCTTCAGCTCTTCTATACACTCCTTCAATCCAGTTCTTGCTTCATAATATGTCTGACAGCGCTGAAAAAACGCGAAAACCACAACTGACAGTTCGGACGAGAGAACGTAAGTTAATGGAATCATCTACATCTAATTGCAAACGCTCAGACCTTTTATAAAGCTCAGCACTCAGTTATTTCTCGTCTTCAAGGCCTGTTTCCAGCATCCCCAAATGCTCTTTCCGGTATACCCCCTTCAGCTAATAGTGACACTGCTCTACGGCCGTCTCAATCTTCAACTACTGCTCCTAAGTTCCTTAAGGTCCGCATACTGACATGGAACATGCATGACTCTGTCCCAAAGGTAACTCGTCGTTTTGAATCTGAAAGACAGAATGTTTATCGTTTCAGGGCGATTTGGAAGAACTTTTCAGCAAAATTCCACCATATACCCCGCCAATTGCTTCCTCTACGCCACAATTTCCTCAATTTAAGACGGACACAGATCACCCTTATCATGTCATACTCGTGTACGTCCCTGTCCTTGTTTTCAGAACGGTATAGAGACTAAGCTTAATGTAGCGCTGGACAAGAATGTCCATCCACATCCGGTATTCGCTTATGATTAAATGTTAATTTGCCCTTCTAACTCTTTGAAAGGAATCCCTATGGGCCTTGGAGCAGGATTCAAACTCAAGGAAGATCGAGACAGGGATAAAGATAAAGATGAAAAGAACCGTCCGTCCAAACCTAGTCACGGCCAGGAATCTCTGAAGTCCAAGAAGAGTAATAGTACCGATGAATACATGCAGGAAGTCGCGAATCACAACAGTGGATGGACATCTGTGGTGGAAGATTGGCTGTGTCATGGCGGTTCTTTGGCCCGTGCTACTTCTCCTACAACACCAGACATCGGCATCCCCAAGCCTTTGTCCCCTCGAACTGAAATGAAGGAATCAACAGGGAAGAAGGGCCCTTATCAACTGCTCTGTAAAGAGCGGTTATTGGGGATTTATCTGGCAATGTATATTCATAGGGATCTCAAACCTTGGGTGGAAAGTTCGTGTAAATTCCACTGTTCTGCATTGCGTTTACTCAACTCTCCTTAGGTACTTCGAAAGCCTTCGTGCCAGCTGGATTAATGGGCGGTCGATGGGGTAACAAGGGAGGTGTGGGCATCAGTGCTAGAATTGACGGGAAATCGTTTCTTTTCTTGAACTGTCACCTGGCAGGTGCGGATGACGTCTGAACTTCGTCAAAGCCATTCTTACTCTGGTCTTAGCTCAAATCGACAAAGCCAATATACAAGATCGCCTGAATAATTTCAATAAGATCAAGGTGCGCTTTGGTCGTTAATGTTCAGTGATGATTTGCGTATACGTTCACCATCAGGCTGAGCTCTCGGTGGATGACTTTCTCTCAAGCGACGATCCCCGTATCATGGCGGAAGGTTGAAGTTATCTTTGTTTCTCACTATGAAATACTGATACGTCGAATAGATCTTACTGACAAATTTGATTATACGTTCGTTTGTGGCGATCTGAATTTTCGTCTTGATATTTCCAGACTTCATGCGGACTGGCTCATATCTAGACAAGGTGAGTTTACCAGTCACTTTATATCCGGCCATTTATTTATCAAATCAGACTATGCTCAAGCGCTTGCCTTCGACCAGCTGAAGAATCTCATGGTGCACGGTCGAGCTTTTGTCGGTTTTAGTGAAGGAGTTATCATGTTCCCGCCCACGTTCAAATATGATGTGTTGCGTACTTTGAAAGGCAACAAACATCGACCGAGCCAAAGAGTCGATCGGCACCGATACACTCATGAAAAAGCGAAGCGCTTGACCGAAGTCGACAAGAAGGAACTGGACAAGAACCGGGCAATGGAGCATGATGTAGGAAATGACAACGAAGACGGAGAACAAGAGAGTGACGGGGAAGTTGAAGACGAAGACAGAGAAGGGGATGGCGATGCAGATGGAGAAGGGGAGGAGGAAGCCACATCTCTGGCTTCGTCTATCTGGACATCCATGCATTCTAAGGCAGCCACTGAGCAGCAACCAGATGACAGCTACTTCAGCTCCACACCTGACGCGATACGCAGTGCCAGTGTTTCCGGTAGCCGAGCCTCTCTATCCCTTGTTGCTCATAAAGCTAAGGCAAAATGGCGTTCTCTGTTATCACCGTCTGCCCCTTCGAGTCCAACAAAGTGGCTCAAAAAAGCTCCCTTTCTTGAGCAGCAGCAGAGCTTTGCTACGAGGCTACAGAAGGGCAAAGCTCAGCAATCTGTGGAAGACTTGATGCTTAATGAAGCTGAACCCGAGATCAGCCGGGACGCTGTTTCGTCGCATACTGCACAGCGCAGAAGGGTCAACTCTTCCAAGTCACAAGGGCCGAGCGACGACGAGGAGGAGAACAAAGGGGTGTATGATTCGTCACACAAGAAGCGGGTTCCCGGCTGGTAAGCTTTTTACTGCATGGTTATCCGTTTTTGAATTGATGAAGGATTGTATCAGGTGTGACCGAATACTCTTCAAGAGTACCGTACAACCTGACTCCGAAGCTGGGCCAGAGGAGCTTGAAAATCCTGCCCGTACACGGACCAAGATGGGTCAATTTCTTGCGAATGCCTTCCGTCCATTAACTGCTCGATCACGGAGGGAATCGTACAGCTCGTTGTCCTCGACGGGCCATTCCGTCGCGTCATCTGTATCTAATCAGAACAGTGCGACACTTACCCCGAGAGGCGACAGCACGCCTTCTTCTGTGTTACACTCTTCTGACCTTCTCGAACAAGTTGCTCCATTTTCGAGATTTGTTTACGGAAACTCCAGCTCTCTTCCATTCGACGCATCCCCTGGGGAGGTGATGACTACAGATGCAAACCATCTTGCCCTTCAAAATGAATACGACTCCTCAAAACTCAAGCGATCGTTCTCATCCTCTTCACGAAAGCAATCCAAATCTGCTGTCGCCGAAAGAAATCCCAAGAGAGCATCAACTTCCGCGCCTCCCATTCCCCCTGAAACCTCGCCATATAATGCCCCTAGGGAGCACGCATCCACTCTGTCAAAGTGGAAATTTTTTCCCTTCTTATACCATACCTCGACTTCAAGTAGCTCCTCCGATGTATTATCCACGCCTACCATTGTTCACGGCACCAAACCACCAAGGAAAGGTGATATAGTTTGTTTGACTTATGACACTCTCGACGATAGAGGCATGAGACGCCTGGAAGGACGGAGCGACCATAGACCTGTGATTGGATCGTATGCTGTGTATATATGATCTTGCTAACCCTGCTGTGTCCCTACTGCTCCTCCATGTTCTGCTTACTGTCACACTCGATAATCTTAATTTACATCATAGACATCATGTATTTGGATTCAATTACTTATTAGTAGCACGCAAAATTCTTTTATACGTAGATGGCTTCCGCTACTTGCTTTTTCTCTTGTTAAGCTGTGCCTTCTGAAATCTTTCAAGCCGGCTGCGGTCTCGATGCTGCTGCCTTAATAAATTTTCTGCTTCCTCGCTCTTTAGGATGCCAATCACAGTCTTTGCCGCCTCAACATCTTTGCGTAGATAAAATGCTTTGATGAACATCTTGTATAACGGCCGAATATGGCGCTGGAAGGATATTTGGGGGTCTAGTGCCGATATCCCAAATGTCAGAGGAGAGACAGGAGATTGTGTACCGAAAGGAACATCGTTGAACCTCCGCCAGCGAGAACCGGCAGGGTAACCCATCCGTATGCAATCATCAAAGAGCATCCGAGCTCTGGTGATTGAAACGTTTCTCCAGCGAAGCATGCCTTTCATGAGAATATTGTATGTGACGCGGTCTCCGGTGAACCCAAAATTTGCCATTAGATAGTTCTTGGCCCGAAGAAGTTTCTTTACAACTTGAATGTTTCGTTTATCAAAGCGACGAAGGATGCGATGTAAGAACATGTTTCCAAACCAATTTTTAGTTGGTGGGTCTAGATACGGCAACGAGCTCTGGAATAGACGTTTTGCGGCTACAGGGCGCTTGGATAGCACTAGAGCAGCGAAAGCATATTTGATGCTCGGTATATCGCTAGGATTTTTTCGGATGATCGACAACGCACGGTCAGATGTCCTACGATACGGAACAGGACCTCGATAATCCAGTCGACTGAATATTCTTTCGAGCGTGGACGAGGTTGATCCCGAGCTTCGATACCGCCTCACAAGCGCACTGGCTCCGCCCTTTATCAATCCGCGGATTAACATTCTGCGAAACCTATTTTGCGAAGTGACAGATTTGCTCTTCAAGACATGATAGAGGCGAGCAGCAAACCTAAATTGACGATATCGAAGGAAGATACCAAGTAGGCGCTGCAGAAATCGAGAATTCAGAAAAGAGGGGACACGTTCGTTTAACAGCTCGACTATCCGGATAGCATCTGCAGCACAGTTTGATACCACCAACCGTGAGATAGCATATCGCAGGGCGTATTTCATACGCGTGGATGGGGCTCGAGATTGTAAGAAATTCCGCAAGACACGTCCGAGGATACGTCCCGAGGTCAATGTCAGATATTGGTAGCGTTGTGTCCGCAACGTGTCTAGTAATGCTATGAGAACCCTCTCCAGTTGAAGATGGTCGAGCCCACACTCAAGCATAGAGAAAACATCATGTAAGCGGGTTGGAGCCAGATTAATTGCCAGCATTGTGGTAATGTCAGCGCCCACCGGAACGTTATGAGAAGCACAAAACTCATAAAATTCGTAAGTGATCCCAACGTCCAGGGAAAGAAATTTCCGAATGACAAAATCTGCATGAGATCCGGAAATGGATAAACCCTTCTGCGCGTCAAAGAAGTCGAGAATATCAGTCCATCTCTTCCCATGACAAAGAACAAAAGCCTCCAGATAGTGACCAACGAGAGCGTCGATTTGAGCTCGATCGGCGGCAGTATGATTTAGGTTCGAGTCCCAAAGCGCGTGATTCATTGCGTAGCGATAACACTGGTCCAATATATCGTTGTCCTGTGTGCGTGCAGCGAGTCGCAAAAAGGAGCTGATAACAGCTCGAGAGACATAAATGGGCCTTTCAGTCTCAATGCGCAGCCATCGTTCCCATAACGCTCCTAAGATGGAACGTACTTCAGATTCTTGAAAGATTGACATATGACTATTGGTCACGTTTTCCAATATTGACAGAGTGAGGACAGCATGCCAGTCATTGAAATGAAAGCCAACAGAATTGGGGTCCAAGATAGATGTGCGACTGTTGCTACCATTGTGGATGACCTGACTCAAGGCAAAAAGAGAGAAGTTTGTCCACCGTAGATCGTTGGCACACGACGGGGATAGAGCTGCAGACAACTGGCGGCGGGCCCATTGCTGCACAGATAAAGGAACAGGTATCCGAAAAAACGGAAAGAGAGGCGCCCCGAGGCTTGCAACAAGGTGAGGGATGGCCAAAGGAAGACGTTGGTGCCGTTTGGTTAAGGGGTCGAACATGTGGGTGGCCATGTAATGACTGCGTTGCACAACAGTATGTGACATGGTAGTGCGTTTCCACAGGGCTTCTAGCAGATCTTTTTCCATAGGTGTCGTCAAAGCTATGGGAACAGAAAGGAAGAGATCCCAAAGGAGTTTGAGAGAGCGTCCGTGAAGGTTCGAGTGGACCCCGAGTATGCTACAAAGATCGGCAACGGCAGTATTGAAATGTTCAAGGTCGCCAGTTGATAGTAGAGCCTCAAAATAAGGGATTAGGATATCGGGGTATCTGGTCTTTCGCCATATTTGACGATAATGGATCGAGGCAAGGGATAAAGAACTCGCTAAACAAACTTGAGCTCAAATATCGGACCAGGTCTTTGTGAAACAACATACCATCTTTGTCAAAACGATACCGCGCGATCCAAGCCCACATAGCCCAGTAGTGATCTCCCTCGTTAAGCAGGAAACCTAACGCCTTCTTGTCTTCAGCTATGCATAGAACTTGGGACCAGTAAGAAGTATGTGACACGCCATGTACATGGTTTCTTCTAACGCGTGGGGCATCTGGTGGAAGCGAAGACGCGCCAAGTATGCTGATCAAAGTGCTGAGATGAACGGCACTCAATGTCTTCAGCTGTGTACCAATCCGCACAGACTCGTACAGGGTAATAAGAGTTTCTGAAGGGAGTTTCTTCGCAGGTGCTGAAGCGAGATAATGGCGAAGTTTCTCGGATTCATTGACACGTTCATTCGACGCATGTTCCGCGCTAACACAAAACGCAGTTGACTCGGGGACATGTTTCGTTATTCCACGAGCTAAGGAAGCTGCTGCTGCATTGGGACCATGACAGGCAGCCGAGTGTCCTACCGCAAGTGAAGTTTTGAATTTCAGGAGATTGGGGTGTATACGTTTCTCAGATAGTTTCTGAGCTACATGCAATCTACAAGCATTGTTGTTAGTACTGGCACTTGTTGAATCCTTGAAGAACGTACCGAGAGGCTGCAACGCCGTAGCCGCCCGTATTTTGGACGGTCGACTGAAGCCATCGCAACATTCCATTGCAGTTGAGACTAGGCAGGACTTCCACCAAGCAGAATCTCAGGGTTGTGGTTGCTGTAAATGTTTCTATGTAAGGCCGATTCGCCGGCAGGCACTCGGTAGAGCTCGGCTAAGATGAGAGACCGGCATACTCGGCATGTAGATTGGTCAGCATCTGTACAGGTGGTTATAATTGGAAGTATCTTTCCACGCTCGACCCGACGCCGGATATTTTCACTTCAACGTTTTCAAACTTTCACAACTGGTTAAGGTGCTCAGTATGCGTTATGGTTGTTGCAAACTTTCTAACATTTTAATACAGTCTTCTCCAAGTCCTTGAAATATCCAGTGGCACACTACGGGGTCACTTGGGAGGCAATCATATCAAACTCATCCTCGGTTAGTCCAGTCTTCTCTGTTCGACATCCATTGTTGATTCGTACGACAGCAATCTCAGCAATAAAAATCAACAATGGGTGCTTCCAAAGCTGATAAGGAACTTTACTTCCAGAAACTAAAAGACCTCTTGCAGAAATACCGTACGTATACTTTTTATCCTGGAGAACCTAGTCTTCAATCCGCGTCTTCCAGCTTCCCTCTTCATTGTGAACGTTGACAATGTCGGATCGAATCAGATGCATCAAATTCGAGTCGCCCTTCGTGGCAAGGGTGTAGTCTTGATGGGAAAGAACACCATGGTCCGCCGTGCGCTCCGCTCCATCCTGTCTGAATACCCCCAGTACGAGAGGCTCCTTCCTCATGTAAAGGGTAACATCGGTTTTGTGTTCACTAGCGGAGACCTCAAGGAGATCCGTGAACAAATCATTTCCAACAAAGTTGCTGCTCCCGCCCGTGCTGGTGCCTTTGCCCCCAAGGATGTTACTGTCCCTGCTGGAAACACTGGTATGGAACCCGGAAAAACCTCGTTCTTCCAAGCTCTCGGTATTCCTACCAAAATTGCCCGTGGTACCATTGAAATCGTTTCCGACGTCAAGGTCGTCACTGCTGGTACCCGTGTTGGATCTTCCGAAGCCACCCTCTTGAACATGTTGAACATTTCTCCGTTCACCTACGGTATGACTGTTGTCCAGATTTTCGACTCTGGCAACAGTTTCTCTCCGGACGTTCTTGACGTTGATGAGTCCGAACTCATTGGCCGCTTCATGACCGGTATCAAGACGATCGCTGCCATTTCTTTGGCTATCAACTACCCAACCATTGTTTCGGTCATGCATACACTTGTCAACTCGTACAAGAACCTCATTGCCATTTCGCTTGCGACTGATTACACCTTTGAAGGTTCAGCCAAGGCATGTGATTTTCTTTTCGCTCTTTGCGTTTGTTAACATCCCTTGTAGGTCAAGGAATACCTCGAGAACCCTGAGGCATTCGCCGTAGCTGCTCCTGTGGCTGATACTTCCTCTGCTCCTGCGGCTGAAGCCGCTGCAGAGGAAACCAAAGCTGAAGAGCCTGAGGAATCGGATGACGATATGGTAAATCATTTCCTGCAACTCAATGTTGAATTCCAATTGATCTCGATTTGCAGGGCTTCGGTCTGTTTGATTAAGTTGGAGATTTCTGTATATTTAGAGTCTATAGTCTTTAAATGTTCTGCAAAATGAATCTGAATGAGTTTTATCGATTAAGGCAAAGTACTATTAAGGCAACCTCTCGTAAGAATACGGTTGGAGTGGAGGATCTTCGGCATTAACCGGTTCGTCCTACTTCGATGACCGCAATTATGTCTCATCGCAATCGTCCTTTGCTATCATCCATTTCCAGCTTTTTCCTCTGCATCTGATCAGCGAGTTACTCTTTGAAAGATCATTGAGCTCTATTGAACTGCATAGCCTGTATTTCAAGGATCAGAACAAGTGTCGAAGAACTCATCGAATTCGCCAAAATCACAGCACGTTCGTCGGACTTCCTTCGTCAACTTGTGATTTCGAGATTCTTTGGGAATTTAGCGCAGGAAAAGCACCATTCCGTCCATATCCGACCGATAATCTACCACGATTACACTACATAAACCCATACAACCAATGTCTGCTTTCTTTTCACCTAACGACAACCCACCTCTTGACATGGAGTTTGGAGATAATAGCCACCTCATCGTTGTGTCTAATCGACTACCTATCACTATTAGCAAAGATGCTAGTGGTGAATATCACTTCAAAATGTCATCTGGAGGCCTTGTCTCTGCACTTTCTGGGTTCAAAAAGTCGCTCAGTTTCACATGGATTGGCTGGCCTGGATTCTTCATCCCTCCCAAAGACAGGCCGCTCGTCGATAAACGGTTGATGGAAGAGTATTCATGTCAGGCTGTCTATCTGGATGATGACCTTGCCGATCGTCATTATAATGGTTTCTCCAATTCTATTCTCTGGCCACTCTTTCATTATCACCCCGGTGAGATGAACTTTGACGAAGAGAACTGGTTAGCGTATCGTCAAGCGAACATGCAGTTTGCGGAAGCTGTTCGGCAACAAATTACACCGGGAGCGATGGTCTGGGTGCAGGATTACCATCTCATGCTTCTTCCGATGCTTCTCCGGGGCCTCATAGATGGTGATAAAGCTGGCGGAGAATACACGGCAAATGAGTTGCACAAAATTACAGAGGGCATCGAAGGCGAAGGTCCTACAGCTACCAAAGAAAAAGTCCCGGGAATCAAGATAGGGTTCTTCCTCCATACCCCATTTCCAAGCAGTGAAATCTATAGGTATGTCATGAGCCGGCTCAAATCTTGAATCATCTCATGTGTGACCTTAGAATCCTGCCCGTCCGACGTGAAATACTTCTGGGTATATTGTATTGCGATCTCATAGGTTTCCATACCTATGACTATGCGCGTCACTTTTTGTCATCGTGTACTCGCATTCTCGGACTCCCTACTATGCCCAACGGTGTCGAGTTTGAAGGGCGCATGGCTCACGTTGGCACTTTCCCGATTGGGATAGAGCCTGGCTCGTTTGTCGAGGTGCAGTAGTTTATAACGTGTCATTCCTTGTACCATTCTGATACCCCTCTTACAGAACCTCAAGAAAGAGCCTGTTAAGGCCCGGATTTCCGCGCTCGAACAGCGGTTCCATGGAATGAAGGTCATTGTTGGCGTTGACCGGTTGGATTACATCAAAGGAGTTCCTCAAAAGCTTCATGCTCTGGAGCTTTTCCTTTCACAACATCCGGAATGGATAGGCAAAGTTAGTCGCATTTTTTTAACTGTCTGAGTGTCATTTGAACTTCTCTCAAGGTTGTGCTCGTTCAACTCGCCGTTCCCTCACGTCAGGATGTCGAAGAATATCAAAATCTCCGATCCATCGTGAACGAACTAGTTGGGCGTATCAATGGACGCTTTGGTACCGTTGACTTCATGCCGATTCATTTCATGCACAAGAGCTTGCCCTTTGATGAGCTATGCGCGCTATACGCCGTCTCTGACGTATGCTTGGTGACCAGTACACGTGACGGTATGAACTTAGTGAGTCCAGTCTCCGCTATCCACAACTGACTTCATTCATGTGCTCATCCTGATATCACTCCAGGTTTCTTACGAATATATCGCTTGCCAACAAGCCCGCCAGGGTGTCATGATTCTTTCGGAATTCGCCGGTGCCGCGCAAAGTCTCAATGGGTCCATTGTCGTTAATCCATGGGACTCACAACAGGTTGCGGACGCTATACACGAAGCGGTCATCATCGATGCCCCTACACGCGCTGAAAACCACAGAAAATTGTTCAAATACGTAAACAAATACAGTGCTGCGTTCTGGGGAACCAGTTTCATTAAGGAAATGACCCGTATCAAGGCTGGGGACGTGGGTAAGGAAAAGGAAGGTCAAGCTGTGCTGAAAGCAAAGGGTGAGGCGGGAGGTTTCGGACACTCCGTACCAGAACCTCCTTCAATCAAGGCATAATCTACGTGGAAGGACCGCGTTCCTTTGGACAGACTCGGATAGAAGGTGGCAGGTCTTTATGTGCTGTATTTGTTCATAGATGTACTTTACAAAAGAAACACGAAATAATGCTGTACACTCAAGTCCGAGTCGCAACCAGCTAGTCAGAATTCTACAACTTACCTCCAGCTTTAGTTATGTCTGAAATTCCTTACAACTATCAACACACGAAATAATTGCCGACTCGTAAGGGAGAGTTGAGTCGCAGCAGTGTGGGTATTTTTCTGTGAAACCGTTACTCGCTTGAATATGATATGCGGGCTTTCGTGAGACGACCTACCTATGTGAAGTGAATCAAATGAGCTTATCTTGTTTCATACAAACAGTCTGTATTTTGAGATCCTACTTAAGTTCTTTCGTCTGAAACTAACCACGATGAAATCGGTGCGCGCTTTTTAGGAAAAAAAGCTGTAGAACTTCTTGTATGTAGTACAGTAGCCTGCGGGAGTATTCATTTACGCGTCTCAAGACGAAGATTCATAGTCGCTTCGCGAATGCTGGCAGAGATAATATGTAAAAAAAACTCTTATACTATATACTGAGTGATACAACTTTGTTCGGCTCGTACCTTTTTGGTGTAGTCATTCTTGAGAATATCTGGTCTACTAATACAATCTCTAGGCTCAGCTCGCAAAGAATCGTTTGGATGCAGAGGGGGCTGTGGTCATTGATGTCCCAATTTGAATGTAGTGAGACCATGTTGTTTTTTTGCTTCAATTTCAAAACTGCTCAGAAGGCTGTACCCAGCTCAGGCTTTGATCCCAGCAACAGTGTTAAAGGTACCAATGCCTCGAACTAGATAAAATTTTTATTTGTATGCGGAATGAGTAAGGTGTTAGATCGCACCGGGAATAGAGATACAGCAGTCTAGGTTAGATTTCACTGGTTCAATTCACGTTGTTTGAGGGTACGGTACAACTTGGGATGATCGTAATTGATGTACCTTTGTTTTGGACATATAGATAAAGGTATATTCCTGAGGCAGTTTGTCGACCGACTTCTTTTTTGATTTTTCTCCAGAAAGGACAGACTCTAGCACAGATATGGCAGAAGAGCCTAGCGATCAAAATGGCAACTGCTAACTGAGAATCTTAACTCAAGATAGCTTGCCTGAGTCTATCTCTGAACGGCTGAATTGCTTCCGACAGATGTGCCGCTCACCCCATTCACTGATCCTCAAAGATCCTATGGCAAGTTCAGGCTGCCAACTTTGCAAACCATCTCTAAGACTACGAACATTCTACATCCTGTTTTGTATGTCACAGACTAATGACGGGAGCTGAACGGGTACTGCTTGTCATCATCATGGTAAGTCTGATCAGCTCGACTCCCAACTCCCTTCAAAGAGTCATCCAATTAACAAGTTCAAAACGAAGTGTAAGTACTGGCGTCTACACTGAAAGACTCGAACTCTGTCGCGAAACGATAGCTATCACGATTGACTCGGATTGAGGCACACGAGAAATCTCAAACCAGCCCGTAGAACTCAGTGGTAGACTGGAGTAGGCTGAAGACGTGACAAAATTGTTAAACTCATTCGTTTGCACCCGATTTACTCTTCCAACTCAACTCCATTTGGCTTGAAAGCTGTAGTCAATCAGTGGTTCTCAATGGCGCCGGAGCAATGACTCGAACCGGAACTCGAACTAGATTCCCAATCTCGCAACGAAACGCCCGCACGACTCATGAGTCGTCGGGCCCAGGGCATCTGCGGAGTGGAAAAAATCTTCTCGTTCTCAGGCCGTCCTCATTTGAAAGTAATATCGAGTGCTCTGCCAAGGAGTAGTCAGTCTTGGGGACAGGAATTTAACGAAAGGGTGGGATAAATTTGGAGCATTTATTGTGTCCAACTCACTAGGTAGTATGTTACCTAACCTGACCGTATTATCGATACCATTGTGCTGGCTCAATGCAACGTATGTTTTGAGCTTCAGAGCACGAAACGACATCTTTGATCTCTAAGTTTGCCGTGGATGTCGCCGCAGCAACGACTCGGAGTTTTCGACCATTCTTGAGACGCACGCATAACACGTTATATCTCATACATGCGCTTATGGCTTGTATTTCCCTCCGTCTGTCGCGCTAGACTCTTTGTCATTTAAAGATTAGACCGAAATGTAAAATGTTTATTTTATGTATGATATGAACCTCTGTGTCACTGAACCGCTGATTTTTATGGTAGAAAAACTGGAGTGCGTATCATTCAAGTGCGCTACATAGGAAGTTCCGGTCGTATCGCTAGTCATTATCCTACAACAGTTTTGACTGTTCCAATCGCAGCCAGTGCTAAACCAAGTACATGAGCCTATCTTTTCCTATGGGGCTGTTTCATTTTACAGGTTTAACAACCGCCAAGATTTTAACCTTCTTCATCCCTAAGGCTGGCTGGATCTGGCGTGGTCTCAGGACTTTGAGTCAAGACGAACAGGAAACAGCGAGAGGCGCGTTGGAAGCGCGGAAGGGCGCTCAATGCCCCAATGTGGACGAATTGCTGTTAAGTTTACGTGTTCCTGATCAATTGATGCAGGAGAGGCGCCAAAACCGGTTTGAATTTTGGCGCCTCGAATCCTAGTGTCAAAGCGAGTTCTATCAAGGCGTCAGCTTGGCGTTTAGGACCTAGAGAGGATTCAGGCTCTGTGTATACGCTATCTTCGAGAGAGTAAAAATGCAAGGACATACCGTCATACGGACGCCAGTGTGAATTTGAGGCTGTGAAAATTCAAGGACCGCTCCGTTCCTGATGAAAGTCCGTCATAGTCGAGTCAACATTGAAGCTCAATGCGTTTGATTTGGACTCTGAGCTTCAAGGGAGAAAAAAAAAAGAAGGTAAGCGGGAAAGCACAAACTAACTGCTTTGCATAGTATTTTCATCTGGACCATCTTCGGAACGAAACCCCGAGGGCCGAGTCGACGCGCGAAGAGATATTAGCTGTTTCTGATTGGACGGCAAGTCAAGGCATACGTTGCATCTGACGGTGGCACCAGTCGGAGCTGCGAACTACAGAATGTAGCAATAAAATTTCTTTTGCAAAATGACTCGTTGTCGTGTGCTCCCTGAAATCGGAGCATATGCCAAAGTGTATAGCTTCGAGGGACAATAAAACCTAGGTTTGCTGTCCCTCAGCGGTATTATTCGGTGGTCTGGTTTGCCGTGTATGTCAATGACAATGCATACGAAAGAGTCAGAAAACTGTTGTCGAAAATTTCGAAGGTGTAAGGAAGCTATACTCGAACTCAATTTTCGACTACCAGAAAAGATATTATCATTATAGCTATAGCAGTGAGTAAAATCCCGATTTATGCAATGCAGAGAAAGCCAAAGGAGAAAGTCGGAGTGAGCATCGACCAGACTTGATACATGCAGCTACGACAAACGTCCCGACTTGGCCACGGTCGGGGGCTGTTCAATCTTATGGGTCTAGGTAACAGGGCCTCTCTGCCTAGTCCTACATTTCCCTGGTCATGGTTAGTCCGCAACGGCAAGCAACCGCCACCGAGCTTTCGGGTCAGTGTGAGTGTTGCCACGGCCTATACACGAGTACTCATGTATCGTCTACTTTGTTTCGTTTCGTTTTGTGGCAGATGTAATCGAGAGTAGCAATAAGAAACGAGCAGGCTGAGTGACGCAGGAATCTGATAACGCAAAAACTTCGGCCAGCGCTACAATTGCCATTGAGTCCAGCCCAAAGAAGAAGAGTCGACTTAGGGACCAACTTCAGCAACGTTGGCAGATGTTTTCATTATCTGCTGTGATCAAATTGAGCCTGGGACTGAACCAACCCCTTCAATGAATCATGGATCGCAAACAGACTGTTCGGAGGAAGTTGATATTGATATTGATTGAACACGATAACAGCAGTACCAAAGTCCAAGAGAAGATAGCTGTGTTGAAGCAGAGATTGTGTGTATCTTGGCCCACTGTGCTTGTTCTTAGCCTCCTACATATGTACATACTTACTGCTGTTATCCCGATGCTTGCCACCAAGTCATTTATTAAATTTATGTCACGAGGGAAATGCCGCCGGTTGAGAAATATACCGCAAAAAATGACGCAATTGAGCTGGTTCGCACCATTCATTTAACACCTTCGTGGCCAAAAATGGTCGTGTCGTAATTGATGGTTGAAATTTCTTTGTAGTGCACTCTTCCCACTTACTTCAAGCCACTTTCGGATTTCACAAAGGCGCACAGTGCTCCAAATTCCCCCATCAAACATCCATGTCTCCAACTAATTCCCCAGAGATTCGCATACAAGTACCTGACCTCGACGTTCCTGACGACGACCATAACATTCCTGGCTTTTCCTCGTCTCCTACGCCTTCGTTCTCATTGTCTTCTCCAGCTAGCTCGCCGTTGCCCATCTTGGACACAAGTCTTCTCTCTCCAACTACTGCAGGTCGTCTAGACGTTCCCTCACCTAATTCATCAGCCAACAGTGCCGCTGATAGTGCCTCTATACATGATGGCTCTTCCATGTCAATACCTCCCTCTCCAACTCTGTCTTTCAGGTCGTCAGTACACTTTGAACCAAAATCAACACTTGCTCTCAGGGACAACCACCCGAACGAGAGAAGTGGCGGAGATTCTTACACTTTGCTGTCGCCAGTTGGTATGGGTCATGCCACAGGGAACGCACACAGGCGGAAAGGGAGCACAGCAACTGACAACAGTTTTGCCTCGTCCAACACGGAGACTGGCACGGATCCAGATTCTCATTCGCCTCGCGGCACCAACGAGCTAAGTCAGATCAAAACAAATACGACTGAAGTCACTCGTATTCCCAGCCGGAGTCATTCGCGGGAATCATCTGCACTTCGCAAAGGCAAAGGTCGCGCCTCCCTAGATGATGATACAGCGAAGGATCATGAGGACGGCCCAAAGGCTCAAGTTGAGTTGATTGAAGATGAAGATATAGATCCGGCACCGTTTGCTTTTTCTCCGTTAACACTTGCGCGATTACTTGATCCAAAGAGTTATGACTCCATGGCGAATCTTGGAGGTATAAAAGGAATTCTTCAAGGTCTAGGTACAGACCCGACGCGAGGACTTTTCACTGGCGTTCCACGAAATGATCGCGAGTTTCATCAACATGGGGTTGCTGTACAGGGTGTAGGTGGAGATAAATTTGGAGCGGGAGAAGGAGTTTCCCATCGACATCCACCGATGACTCCAGCTATTGTGCTTACCCAGCCTGATGCCGAGGAAGGCGAGGGTCATCTCGTCAAGGCTGGGTCGACGCCCTCAATCAATTCTTCTCCTCTGAAGAATCCGATTCCTAATGAGGCTTTTGATGCTTCCGGTGCTTTCCAATCAAGTCTAGAAAAGAGAAGAGATGTCTATGGTAGCAATACGCTTCCGGTGAGGAAGAGCAAGTCGTTACTCGCATTGATGGCAGCTGCGATGAAGGACAAGGTTTTGATTCTGCTTAGTATAGCAGCAGTGGTGAGTTTGGCGTTAGGTTTTTTCCAAGATTTTGGTTAGTGTCTGTCCTTCAGTCAAATATTTTGAAATTCATCATTTTCGTGATTTAGGCACCCCACGGGCCCCGGACGCAGGTCCCAAGGTAGATTGGGTTGAAGGCGTGGCAATCGTCGTCGCCATTCTGATTGTGGTCCGTATCATTTCTGTCTATTTTTAAAAAAACAAACTGGCTTACCTTTTGCTCATATCAGGTCATCGTCGGTTCCTTAAATGACTGGCAAAAAGAGCGCCAATTCCAGTCTTTAAATGACAAGAAGGAAGAGCGAGGAGTCAAAGTCATTCGTGGAGGTGTCGAGAAAGTAATTGATGTCAAGGTAATTTTTTTTTCGCGATATGGTATTCTTTCATGAATATTGACCGGTCGTGACCAAAGGAAGTCGTCGTGGGTGACATTGCGCTACTTGAACCCGGTGAAATTGTTCCTTGTGATGGTGTGTTTATCAGTGGCCACAATTGTCGATGCGACGAGAGCGCTGCTACCGGTGAAAGTGACGCGATTCGAAAGGTTTCATGGGATGATTGGTCAGCCTTGCGGGAGAAGCATGCTGACGACAAAGACGGTTAGCAGTACTGAACTTACTTGCCATGAGAGGGATTTTGATTTTTCAAATTCAGCACATAATTCTGAACCAGCTCATGTCGATTGTTTCGTGGTGTCTGGTAGCAAAGTTCTCGAGGGGGTTGGGAGATATGTCGTTATTGCGGTCGGTCAGAAAAGTTTCAACGGTCGAATCATGATGGGTATGTAAGCTTTTCTATTCATTTATCTGTTCCTCATATGTCTGTGGCAGCTCTTCGCGGTGATTCAGAGAATACTCCGCTGCAGCTCAAACTCAACGACCTTGCGGAACTCATTGCCAAGCTGGGTTCGGCCGCTGGCTTGTTATTGTTCACAGCATTGATGATTAGATTCTTCGTTCAACTGGGTACTGGCGAACCGGTTAGGTCTGCAAGTGAGAAGGGTATTGCTTTCGTCAACATCTTAATCATCTCTGTCACTTTGATTGTTGTTGCTGTGCCAGAAGGTAAATTCACATACACTTCAAAGAAAATGAACATACTTAATCTTTTGCGTAGGATTACCTCTAGCCGTCACAATAGCGCTTGCATTTGCGACAAAACGAATGACGAAAGAAATGCTTCTCGTCCGTGTTCTCGGTTCTTGCGAAACTATGGCAAACGCTACGGTTGTTTGCACCGATAAAACAGGTACCTTAACTCAAAACGACATGACTGTCGTCGCAGGCTCTGTCGGCATTCATGCCAAGTTCGTGCGCACACTGAAGGAAAACGAGGGAAGATCTAATGCCAAGGAACAACCTAGTAAAGCTGCTGTCGAGGCGGCTCCCGCCGCCAGAAAACACGCAGACGATTTCTCTTTGGATCAGTCCCAACTCAATACTATTCTTTCTCCCGCTCTTCAAGAGTTGTTCAACGAAGCTGTTGCCGTAAATTCCACCGCGTTCCAGGATCACGATCCAAACACAGGCGAGTTGAATTTCGTGGGTAGCAAGACAGAGACCGCTTTTTTGAAGTTCGCTAGCGAGCTAGGATGGCAGAATTACCGCAAGACTCGTACTGCTTACGGTTTATCCGCTGACGATGAAGATTCCGAAAGCAAAGAAGGCAAGGGTGGATCGAAAGGTGAAGTGTTGCAGATGATTCCCTTCTCCAGCGAACGGAAGTCCATGGGCGTTGTTGTAAGCACAGCAGGTCGATATCGTTTCTACGTCAAGGGCGCGAGCGAGATTTTGAGCAAGAAATGCACCAGGCATATCGTCGTTGGTAGACCGGGACAGGACAAGCCCGCAGGCGAGGACCATCAGATCGAGACTAGGGAGATTGACGAGCTTGCGGCGGACAACATCAGTCGAACTATCATCTTCTACGCCAATCAAATGCTTCGCACTATCTCAGTCTGTTACCGGGACTTTGACCAGTGGCCACCAGCGGGAATGAAGGTTGATGAAGAGGGGGACGTTGACTTTAATGATCTCGCTCAGGATTTGACTCTTGTTGCTATTGCTGGGCTGGAAGATCCCTTGCGTGAAGGTGTCCGTGAGGCAGTTGCCAAATGTCATCGTGCAGGCGTCACTGTCAAGATGTGCACAGGAGATAACGTGCTCACCGCTCGCTCTATCGCTTCGCAATGCGGTATCTTCACCAAGGGTGGTATCATCATGGAAGGACCTGTTTTCCGCAAACTCTCACAGCCCGAAATGATCGAAATCGTACCCCGTCTTCAAGTACTCGCGCGCTCCTCTCCAGAGGACAAAAAGATTCTTGTGGAAACCTTGAAACACATTGGTGATCTTGTCGGTGTCACTGGCGATGGAACAAACGATGGACCTGCTTTGAAGACTGCTAATGTTGGTTTCTCCATGGGCATCGCTGGCACTGAAGTGGCGAAGGAAGCCTCTGATATCATCCTGATGGACGATAACTTTGCCTCTATTGTCAAGGCCATCATATGGGGGCGTTGTGTCAACGATGCGGTTCGAAAATTCCTGCAATTTCAGCTCTCGACCAACGTCACCGCCGTTGTCATCACATTCGTGTCTGCTGTAGCTTCCAATGAGGAACAGTCCGTCTTGTCCGCCGTTCAGCTTCTTTGGATCAATATCATCATGGACACTTTTGCTGCCTTAGCTCTTGCTACTGACCCCGCATCCGAATCCCTTCTTGAAAGAAAACCCGAATCAAAGAATGCATCCTTGTTCACTGTCGATATGTACAAACAGATCGTTTTTCAAAGCACTTACCAGATAATCATCACCCTCATCTTGCATTTTGTTGGTCTGCAAATCCTCGGTATTGAATCGTCGACTACAAACGACACTATCGTCCAAACCTTGGTTTTCAACACATTCGTCTTTGCTCAAATCTTCAACTCTGTTAACTCGAGAAGGCTGGATAGGAGACTGAACATTTTCGAAGGAGTATTGAACAACTGGTACTTCATTGTCATAACTCTCATCGGTAATCCGTCAGACATATGACACGAAGCGCTTTTGGTTGACCGTTCTCTTTCTGTAGAAATTGTTGTTCAAGTCCTCATCGTTTTTGTCGGCGGATCCGCTTTTCAAGTCGTTCGCGTTGACGGAAAGGTTTGGGGAATCTCTCTCGCCCTCGGCTTCGTCTCTCTACCTCTCGGCGCTCTCATCCGGTTTCTTCCCAATAGACCGTTCGAAAAATTCTTCGCTAAACTGGGTCTGTTTGGTAAATCATCTGAAGTATTACCGAGTTCCACAGCCGATCAAGAGGGCTGGCATGGTGCCATTTCACTCGTTCGCGACAATCTCAGCACATTTTCCCATGTCCGTGGAGGTCGTCTGCGCTCGTCTTCATTTGTCGTCAAGAGTCGCTCTGCAAGGTTGAGTAGAGACCAGGAACCGTTACGAATGTCAGTATTTCATTTATTCGAAACGTACACGATGTTGATTTATTTATCCCTTCTTCCAGCTCTTCGTTGCTCACCATGGCACCTACATTGATTGCTGGGGCAGTCGCCACTCATGGATATAGCCCCCGTGGTACTCTGTCTGATCCGACATCGAACGATCCCTCGAAATCATCTGCTGCCTTATGGGAAGGAAAACTACAGCTACATCCAGACACTTCACGGGATGACCCTGCTTACTCACGATTTGGTGGTAACCAAAATATTATTTAGTTTACTTGCTCTTTAATTTTTTTTTCCACGAGACTACTGGCTTTGAGGAGTAATACAACCTCTTGCACATTATTGTTATGCCCGTTACGCATTGTCATTTGGGATGATGTTTCCTTGTTTTCGTTCAGGTATAATCTTAGACTGCATACTTAGCTTAGGGTTTGCGCGCAATGTATCATATTCGGCATACTATCTATCCCTCTTGCAGATTTCACTGATCATACGCACGCATTACGACTTCGATATATCACTATCCATGTTCTTGGAACGAACTGGCTGTATATAATAATTCACGTACACTTGTAGCAACATCTCATACTTAGACCATGATCAAACATTCTTATATCATGTTGCATTGACTAATACAAGACTTTGCTCAATCTTTGCACCTCGTTGAGTAAGATATCACCCTGCCGTATGACCTGCTCGAATTGCATCGTCTTTTTGCCCCAAGCTTCCGACGTTTTCGTTGTTTCAACAACACCATGCACTTTGTCTATCGAGGCATGTATACGTCCTGTCGAAATGAATCGTGACAGCTCGCTGTTCCACATCGATTCGCGGTCAATATTGACTTGCTACAGAGCGCAATAGGGATTCATACCTGTCAACAAAGTCGACACTGACACCAAAGGCCTGTGCCAAGCTTTCCAGAGTGAGACTTCTGTAACTCTCCAGGAGCTGCGCGTATGCGAGAATACGCATTTCGCGTACATAGAAACGTGCATGAGGAGAGAGAGTACGGGAAGGTAGAAGGAGATTTTGTTCTACAAGAGCTGTGGGAGCAACGATTAGTACGGGTTTCATTTACGACAGGCAGGCTGTAGTGAGCATACCTAAAGCACGAAAGAATTTGTCGTAATGACACTCATAGAGATTCTTGACCAAATCACCGAGGACCGGGAGTTCTGGCAGCGTTTGGTTCACCTCTGGTGAATTGATGAGCTGTATACAGACACAAACATTTTAGTAAACGAGAAACTTTCAAGAATAACATAAGTGAGCCGAACCTTCTTCTTGAGATCCACTCTGCCTAGAGTCAGGGCACCAGCAATAACAGTCAAAGAAATGAACTCGTTATAATTGAGGAGTTCGGAAGCGGTGAAGGTGGAAAGGGCATCCAAGAGAAGCTCTCCACCACGTTTGAACTGACGGTTGGAAATAAGGTGTTGTCCCTGGTACACTTTCAGACGATTCCTTCGATCCCAGTCGCCGCCTTCCTCAATCAACCTTATACCAGGCCATCAACACTATAACCACGCAGTGAGGAATCGTTTCGCTTACTTTTCCGCTTTATCTAGACCCCACACTACTAACGATTCATCGTTCCAGAAGTACCCGATTCTAACAAGGGTCAGAACAATATCAATCCTGCTCCCTAGACCTGGCGTTTTTTCAAGAGCAAGCTTCTGTGCTTCGATGGCCTTGTCTTTCTCTCCGATTCGTGCTAGAAAATTGGCACGAGCTTTGAGCGCGTCGGAGATTTCTGATTCTCCTTCAGTTGCTGTCGCAGATTCGAGAGCCTCGTCGAGTGATTTCAGTGTAGCAGCATTGGCTTCTTGCATAGAAGCAAGAAGACTTGAATCCAGCGGGAGTAGCGGCTTCGACGACGACGTCGCAAGTTGATAGTAAGGGGCCATCTCTGTACAAAGACTGTTCGAAAATTACGCGGCTTCGCAGTGAGGATATGAACGCACGGTCCTCCTTGATTGCTTTTAGAGCAGCGTCGCGAGCTTCATCGTGCAAGCGACTCAGAGAAGGATTAGAGAGGATAAACAAATTCTGGGCAGCTGAGAGATTCGGAATAGGTAGAACAATATCGTCGGCCATGGTAAAGAAAAGAACACTGAACAGAGGAAGGACGCGTCACCACTATAGCGCTAAAACGTGACCTTGACGCGACATAAGAGTCTTACTGAAGTTCGCAACAAGGTATGTAACCATTTATAGATATCCAATAGTACTAGCAATAAATCAATAAATACAGTGCAAAGTGATCCAGAGCGTTCATGGTAAGCTGAATGTACAAGAATTGGGTTGAAGAAGCAATGAGTGGTTTCACAATCACAGGAGTCCCGCAGCCCTTAAATCCCGAGCCAATCTAGCCTCCTCGAGAGCTTCTTGTCCTGGTATAACAACCGCATGACCATTCTCGTCGACCAGTACCCTTCCTACACTTTCACCCCAGCCAAGTAGCCCTCCTCCCACTGCACCTCCGCCAAGCGTCCCTGCACCGCCATTCGCAATGATTGCATCTCTCGCGGCTTCTTCTTCTCCTTCCTCAAAGCTAATCCCAAAGACAGTTGCGAGATTTCGTCGCATCATCACGTCGTTTTCGTATTCGCCCCGTGTAAGGAATTGAGAACCTGGGACAGGTGGTTCGTTAGGGTGTGAAGCAGTGCTAGTGTTGGAAGATGTGGAAGAACGGATGGATGATTCCCATCTCTTGACACGCCAGAATGATATAGTTGATGTGAGCAAGAGGAACCAGCCTAAAAAAGAGCAGCAAACAGGTCACGACGGCTTCATGATCAATCAATTCTGATAATTACCTATCGTCATGAGCAAGAAAGAAAGCCATTCACGGGAACTAACACCAGATACAACCTCCTGTGCACCAGGATCAACAATTCCTGAGTCATTCAGAAGAGAGCTAGGTGTTGGTGGGTCAGTCCGGTCAGTCGTGATGATCTCGACTCCAGCACTGTTGCCGCCGTCATTCCAACCACCAACAGAGGAGCTACGAGAGTAAAATCCATACTGAATGAGGGTAAGTCCGAGTCCGGCGCGAGAGCCACACTTGGCCGCGTGAGAAGTGTGCAGGATGAAGGTAAGTAAGAATCCAACGAATTGGAAGAACCAAGAGATGGTTAGGTTGACAAAGAACACCCAGACAGAACCGGAGGGTAAGTCATCAACGAGCATGGTTCCATCTTCGCCCTCACCGCCGTTCGACAATGCCGGCGCATGGACTGTGTTTTCCCAATAAGCAGGAACAGCATCAGCTTGAGCTGCAGCGTATGATGGCGGAGGTTCTTTCTGATTTTCCTCCGGTACGAAATGAATATTTCCATTAGGATCTCGAACGATGCGAGATTCGGATGCAGGGGCAGGTTTAGCCATGACATTCGCAAAGACACCATCATTATCAGACCCACCACCGATATAATGCCGTGGACCCACAGATTCTGCGGAATCTTCTGTGGGTAATTGCGAGTAGTGGGTTGGCAGCACAGCGCCCATTATGCGACGTAAGAAAGAGGGTCTTGGACGCCGGTCGAAGGTACGTCGGATAGGTGAAGTTGGAAGGAAGCCAATATTATTGCTAAAAGGATGAGCAGCAGATGGCCCAGGTGAACCAGGTGGAGGGACATCGTAGTCCCTCTCAAAGTCATATGCACCAGGGGGAGCACTGGGAGTGGGGGGTGGAGGTCCAGCGGAGGCCTCTATGTCGATATCATCATGAAACTGTAGAGTGTGATGGTTTTGGAGAGGTGCCATTTCATCTTCCTCGTTATCTGGACCAAATGCATCAGCCAGTTCCCTAAAGTTAGCTTCTTCTTGTGAGGGCAAGGCAGTATAACGAGCTGGCATCTTCGGTGAGAAAGTGGAAAATAGATAGAAGATGCAATGAAGAATACAAGGCGATGATGGTCAGAGACAAGGCACAATTCTTACATTGCCGCTTGGCCAAGATCAGTCGGCATGATCATCGGCATCCGACATGTCAGGGGCTTTCTCCGGCCCGCAGTTCGAGTTCACCTGAAGGTACTAATCTTCCAAGTCGAAAACATCCTTACAAGTGCTGTGGCTACTACCTATCATAAATCATCGCTCCACCTCATTCACAAGACGGAACATATTTGACCTGAGAATTTTAACTGGAGCAGCTGCACTGAAATCCAAGCATGCTTCCATCACCGACGCCACAATACCTTCTCTCTTCCCCCTCTTCTGCGCTCAATTCTTCATCACCGTCTTCCTTCATCTCTGCCACCTCTGCTCCCCATTCTTCAAACGGGTTACAAGCCATCTATATTGAGGTGATTTTTTTTAGCCCGAACATATCATTGAGGATATAGCGACAGAATAATCTCACATGCATAACCTTGGCCAACTGTCTCTTTCCCTTGTCCTGGTCATTTTCGACATGCTTGATGATTTCTTCCAAAACCCATTGCCTTAACACGAACCGAGGATTGGCTCCTTTAGCCTCCTTCATTCGCATTGCATATAAATCTTCCAACTCGGCAACACCACCTGCGTCATTCTTCCAAGAGATCTGATCGTCCTGAATACGCTCCTTGAATTTATCCATCCATTCCTCCCAATCTTTCTTCGCAGAATCCATATTGACCATTTGGAGGTCTGTAGGCGCAATGTTTCCCAACAACTGTTGAATGATGCTGACACCATGGTTATCCTCCGCGGACGGATTGAAGAAACTCAACAGCCTGAAAGTACGATGGAAGTCCAACCGATGATTTTCCATCATGTCTAACAGCGGTCGAATCAACTGAGACTCATCACTGGGAAGAGAACGACGTAGGCCAAGTCGCTGTCGAACGTAAGCCTTTCAAGTCGGTGTCAGTGTACACGCCCGCCTACCTTCCGCATCAATTCACCATTCTTAGAACTACAGACTTCTTGGAATAACGCCTCCATTTCATCTTTAACAGACGATATTGCATGTTGTCTCCACTCGTCTAGCTTTGCTTCGGAGACAGAGGTAGTCCAGTCCGGAGAGACTGCATTTCCGGATTCCATTTCTGCACCTATCAACGGGGCGAGCGAGTTGAGTAGTGCACGCAAAGCAAACATTCTGCAGGAATGGACATCAGTATATCGAATCACATATTTGATTGGTTCGATAGAATGCGCACATCATGCTGGGCTGGAACTGTAGAAACCAAAGCGCTGAGATGAGGCCACGCAAGTCTATCGTGAAATGCGCACCTTGTACGCATATCTTCCACTATCATCAGTATGGTTACAGATATGAGCAGGGTCAAAGACATCCATGAATGCATATGGACCGTAATCGATAGTAAGACCCAAGATTGACACGCTAAAAGAGGGGCATGAGTCAATCCAGATGTTTGTAGGTTTAAGAAACTCACTTGTCTGTTGTTCGTGCAATGTTTTAGTTAGTACGATGAATTTATCAGATACGTGAACAGACCAGTATTGATCACGCCATGCATCCAGCCATATGCTTGCCATCCGGCTACCATCTTTGCATTCCGTCTCGCAACCTCCAGTACCAGTTCCTTGCCCCATGGCTGTCCTTCTTGCAAATCCAACCGGAGTACTTTCCTGCTGACCCACTCTCCCAAAATCCTAAGGCTCTCCCAGTGAGGTTTCTGCTGACCACCGCCAAAGAATGCCATACTGAGGCCTTCCGGAGGGCTGAGCGCTTCGAATGAACCTATGCGAATAAAAGAGGGCGCCATGCGAGTAAGAATGCACGCTGTCTCCATCCTCTCTCTCCGAACTTCGACGGACGGAAGAGATATCAGTGAAAGGGATCGCGTAGTGGGAATTCCCAAGGCAAACATCGCTACACAGAAACTAAGCAGAGGCTTGATTTGTCTAGCTAAAACGGCCCACCTTCGGAACACAGATATTCTCGAATGGACGAACGCAACACTGCAAGGCCATCTGCGGATCGTGAGTACGGCGTTCTTCCCGCTCCCTTGAGCTGCAATTCGTAAATCTCGTTTGGCTTGAATGGGTGAGGAGTTGCCACTGTGTGCCATTCGTTCATGCTAGAAGAAATTGCGATCAAAGAATACAGACTTACAAACAGTAACAGCTCTTCCATCTCCCAACTGACCAGCCCAAGTACCAAATTGGTGCCCCGAGTATCTGTGACTCCATGGAGCGAAACCTGCCCTTTCAGAATTTGACTCTGATTTGGGATAATCTTTTGACATAAGAACAGTCCGACCACCAAGTACGTCGATCAATTCCTGTCTAGCAGCTACCATATCTTGTTGGCTGGATTCATGACTGCATCCGTCTCCTCCTGAGTCAGAGACTACAAGAGCAGGTTCACTGAGAGTAGCAAACGCGTCTCCTACATGTAGGTGAGGAACGCAATCTCTCAGACCAGTTTCTGATAACCCGATGAGTACACGAGGCTGATCATTGTTCGCTGTTTTCGAGTGATGTAGCTGTAGCTTGTCTGAAGATTCACTAGATTTTGGATTTCTTGCTTCTCTATCTGCTAACCACTTCTCGACATAAGCAGCCTTGTCTTCTATATTCTCAGACTCGTCCGGAGAAGGAGGTTCGATGTTGTAGGGAAATGAGGTAGGAAACGGGGTAACATATGAGAAGTGAGCTTCCGGAGAGGTCAAACGAGCACGTCGTTGAACACTCGGCGTTTTGGCCAAGATCTTCTCAAGAAAGTCGGGTACGGATGTTCCGCCTGTGACCGGATCTGGAATCAAATTATGGGTAAGGAGCTGCGAGGAAGATGGTATCGGCAATGAAGATATCTTGTATTTTGTGTAATTAGTTGTCATCCTGAGCAGAGGCAACTTTCGAGATGAAGGTTGCATTCAGACTTGAAAGACCGTAACGTATGATGTCACATATTTAGACGCCCATTATATCATCAGAATTTGTCAGCCCATATCCTCCTGCGCCTTTTTGGCCCAAATAGGCAATGCGATGACTGAGCGCTATCAAATCCCATTTGTTAAAATTGTCATCTGTAGTATTCAAAATTCAAAGATTCCCTCTCTTTATTAACTCTGTCTACAACCTGCATCACCACTGCTGACCGCCTGCTGATAAATTTACTCGCTGTGTATGTATAAAAGGCTTTCTATATTTGTTCCTGCACTCGCAATCACCCTTGCATATCTCTTCAACGGACTAGGATTCTTAAACTCAGCCTTCATATTTCCTAATAGGACCAACAACCCGCCTGACATTGAAATCATAAAATCAGATATGGCCGTAGCATCTGTTTCTCGCAGTATTGTGAAGAAGGTTCTGGCTGTTGAGACTCCCGAGGTAAGTTCACGAGCAAGTTTGGTACCAGTACTAAAATACTAAATTTTGTTATAGGGCGCGGGAGCTCTCGTTCGACGTAGTATTGGCTCCATGACTTTGAGAAATCTTTCTCCCTTTCTGATGCTCGGTGAATATTTCACTCAGTATCCCAGTGGCTTTCGTCCAGCACATTAACAGAGAATTAAACAGATCACTTTCAGATCGCAAAAGGAGCAGTAAGTTCACTACGTCTAGTTTCTTAGCTCAAAATACCATTTCAGCGATTCTCAGGGCTTCCCCGATCATCCTCATCGCGGCCAAGCTACGGTGACTTACATGCTCGAAGGGTAAGGAATTGAACTTGTCTTCTATGCTTCCATATTCACGGTCTTCATAGAACAAGCCGGCACGAAGATTCTGCCGGTCACAAAGGA
Source organism: Lentinula boryana (assembly GCA_027886635.1). Classification (NCBI taxonomy): domain Eukaryota; kingdom Fungi; phylum Basidiomycota; class Agaricomycetes; order Agaricales; family Omphalotaceae; genus Lentinula; species Lentinula boryana. The sequence goes on from MU790623.1 coordinate 35,112, forward strand.
ACAATCGGTGAGGAAATGAACTACCGCATGAATCATACACTTGCTAATGTCCAAAAAAGAAACTGGAGGAGTACAATGGATGTGTGCAGGCAAAGGTATCATACACGCCGAAATGCCTGTGCATGAGGAGGGGTTTCCCGACCCCAAAGGAATGCAACTCTGGATTGATCTTCCTAAAGAAGTATGTTTCTCTTTAACAGTACGACGCCACAATTAAGCAATTTTTAGCACAAAATGGTAGATCCATCGTATCAGGAACTGGGACCTAATGAGTACATCCCGACTGGGTTTTATTTCCCAAGAATTTCTTGCTCATTTCGTCTCAATCCTGTAGGATCCCCTCCGCCTACCCTGAAGGCCCTGAAGGCCCTGTCAAGATCAAAGTCATCTCGGGCAAGAGCCATGGCGTAGAATCGCCTGTGAGGCATCTAGGAGGATGCTGGTACTTTCATCTAAGTTTTAGCAAGAAGGGGACCACTGTATTCCAGGATATACGTATGTCCTTCCAAAGTCTGTTTCTTTACCTTCACGAACTTTTTTTTTCTGCAGCGGAAGGATGGACTGCCTTTATCTATAGTATGCTTTAAACCTTCATGTCGCCGTCATCTATTGTACTCATCACCCGCGTTATAGTCTGGAAAGGATCTGTGATCGTAGGGAACGACTCGTTACCAGCTGAATCCTTCCATACATTGGTTTTATCTGCGAACCAAGGCGAAACTGGAGTCAAGATGATCTCAGGGGACGACGATACACAGTTCATCCTCGTAAGTAACGTTCACTACATTGACGTACTCCGAGTCGTCACCTCACCAATGATGAACAGGTCGCTGGCGAACCTCTCAATCAGACGGTGTTTCAGTATGGCCCCTTCGTCATGACCACCCGGGAAGAGATTCAAAAGACTCTGATGGACTGTGAGTTTTGCTGTGAGGATTCGTTTACTTCCAAGATGAATTCTTTGTTCCACAGATCAAATGGCAAAGAACGGGTTCGAAAAAGCCCACACCTGGCAAAGTGAAATTGGGAAGCAGTAATAATGTGGGAAGTACTTTAGCTTGTAAGAATGTCTTCGATAGTGTTTGACATTTGTAACTTCAAATAATCAATCAGAATGTTGGAAACCTCATCTTGAACGTTGGAAAGACAAATGATTTATGACTGTCAATAGACCACCAATATATTGATATCATTTTCAGAACAAGTTTTGCGAAAAGACCAAAGATCATAAAATAATGTCATTAAGGGTACACCGAGTCTAATGCTACATTTCATCCAAGTAAACCCTTGACATATCTCAACAGATCACTTCCCTAAAAAATGAAGACTTAGCAAGTCAATTGCAAAATTCGAGATGATTACTTACTCCTCGGGCTTTCACACCTTGCACCATGACATCAACACCATCGTCTACCTCCATATCATCATGAGAGTTTCTCTGCTCATTTACCTCGTCTCCCGCTAGTATACCCTCGATCCTCGACAACTGATGTCTCTGTGCCATCCGATATCGCATGACTACAGTGAAAACAGCACGCCAACCTTCCAGGGCGTTCACGCCCGGACGAACCCCGGAAGCTCCGTTAAGCTGCGAACTGGAAGAGCTCGAGCGGAGGTGTAAATTGCTTGTTCGAGGTGCGGAAACAGATACCACAGAAGGAGATGATGGTAAAGTAGGCACCGCAGTAGAACGCACCACATATGGACAGTAAGAGCGATGTTCTTTCAACAGATCAAATTGGCGTCGCGTCAAGATGCTGTTAGTCTTCTTCGGTTGCTGAGCAGATGGCGTATCGGAAGCTTCTGGTGATAAAAGAGTAGCCGGAGGTGGCTTGGGAGGAGCAAAAGCCCATAAGCCCACCCGTCTTTGACACAAAACACAATGTACTAGAGAATTATCTCGAGCCATTGCTTGAGATACAGCGGTTTTCAGTAGTGGTCTTGGTCGATCAAGACTATTACCAGGCGCAACTGATGTAGAGCGGGAAAGTGAAGGCGTGCGCAAAGCGGACGAAACCCGAGAATTCGAACGTGATGTAGAGGTGGAACGTGGTCGTTCTGGAGAGAGTGTCCACCCAAAAAGGGAGGTTATGATAGCTGTTTCAGAGAATTCGGGAGACGAATGGGGTGATGATGAAGAGCTCTCTGTAGCTTCGACAGTTCTCTCGGGAGAAGGTTCAAGAGAGGTAACTATGGATTGCAATGACTTGACTTGACTTGCGGTCTGGAAGTACGAAGTTTTCAGTTTAACTCTGGAAACGGAGAAAAAGGTCTCACCAGAGGATGCTTAATTTCAACATCTTGAAGGACCGTATCTAAAACGGCAGCGTTCAATTTAATGTTCTGTACAGTGGAAGCGGGTGATTGCAGTGGTATTCGATAAATTGAATCTGAAAAGAATTGTCTTCAACTCCGAGGCGTATATAAAGGTAGACAAAGCTCAATACCATCGCATTGCCTCGTTCTCCAAGGACATCCTGTCTTGTGGTTCTGAACGAGTGAAGCACGTTGTTTTTCAATCAACGCATTTGCTGAAGAGACAACGTCACACTCAATTGTGACTCGAAAAAAAAAGACTTTCTAACCTGCATCTTTAGATAGTCCCTCTTTCCCTGCAACAACCCACGACGCATTGCAAAGGCCACATACCAGCCGATCCTTTCCATCGTTGATCCAACCACACTTTGCGGCAGCAACAGCGTCTAGTGCTGGAGGTTTATTCGCGTAGGTAGCAAGTTTGAAGGTTTCTAAGCGGCCTAGGAATGACGGAATAGAAGAAGGTCGGTAGTCGGCTAAAGGAGACAAAGGAGGCGCGGAATTCGAGCATTCTCCAGACTTCATAGGGAAAGCCTTTCGTGTCTTAGTAGCAGCACGAGCAAGGATGGCCGAGAGATTGGGCGTGCTCTTTGAAAGCGATGGAAAGTTGACAGCCAACGAACTTTTGATTCATGAGGCAAAGAGATTATGAAGGTGTAGTTTTAGAAGTCTGATAGGGCTCAGATGTAGCAGAGTTAAACTGACTTGGAGGAGTCGACGTTCTTGGTCCTTATGCCATATTTCGTGAGTGTAGAGTAGATTGAACGCGCATTGAATGGCTTTTTGGTCGGAGGCGGTTGGTTCAGAAGTTCCTTTGGAGCTACCGCAGCATCGAGAGACTGGAACGCATCGTCTAGTTTACGCTAAAGATAAAGGGGAAAATCATTGGAAACACATTCACCGTTAAGAGCAAGTTCGTTGAGCACCTTTGTTGCGCGTATAGTTGGAATAGATTGAGACCCCTCTCCAGAGTTGATGCTCATTGAAAGACAGCGTTGTTGAAAGAACAAGTCAAAGCAGGGTACAGCCACCACCGGTATACTCAAATATTCACAAAGTGAAATTATTTTTCTGAAATGCATTCCATTTTTCTAATTTTACAGGTAGTTATGATGTCCTTGTACTCTCAGGTAGCGCTTCCAAATATTTGGTAACGTCTGCAAATGCTGGGACCAATCTCGTCATACTGAGCCTTGGTATGGCACGAAGTGTAAAACTCGGGCTGTTTTCAGTTCATAGTGATGTTTAGTCGACATAGTGGTAGGGGTGGCAAAGGAAGAAAGGAAGTGACTCACAAGGGATGCCAGTAAGGATCCACCGAACCACACAGCGTATCTAGGCAAATCATGAGAGAACCTATGAAGCACATGTCATGGAAAACCCACCTCTGTCGTTTGTGAGAAATAACATCAACTTCAACGCCACTAGACTGAAGAACTCGTTCAATTTTGGGCCCTGCCAAAGCGATAGAGAGAAATACCTGAAGAACACTACCACTCGCAAGGACGCTAGCATCCAGACGACGATCTACTAACTGCTTTAAGTCTCGTTTGAGGCGGTTACCAAAATGTTGGAACATGGTCGATCCACCAGAAAGAACGATGTTCTGAATGAGAAAAAAATCAGAGTTGGACTAATATTGTCTACAAATTTCTTCACCTTGTATAGGCCACGACGAACATCGATAGGCGATTGTTGAATTACGTCATCGACAATTTCCGGTAGGGGTGTAAGGAAGTCGGACGAGTATATTTCGGGATTAAAGAAAATTTCAGGGGCAAGGAATCGTTCATATCCAACGTCGATGCCGTATTTCTATGTCCACATGTTATGGAAGCGCAGATAGCGAGAGATAGCAATCGACTCACCCGACCGGTGACGCTGTGTTCACCCTCGTATCGCTCAAAGTATTTGTATGGCTCGGTGTCGTATTTACGGAACTCCTTCACGATATCCTGGCAAACATAGCTATAGTTCTCCTTGACCTTGCCAGCGACTCGTAACTGATCTTCCGGTGGAATGGCTGCGGTCTCTCCACGTTCTCGCATGAGGTCGAGAACGAACTTGGTAATATCACGACCAGCAATTGGGATATGCTTGATCGCACTCCCGATAACATAACCCTCAGCACAAGGAATAACGTGGGTCACACCGTCACCAGAGTCGATGACCGTTCCAGTTAGCGTACGGTCAGTCACACGGTTGGAAGACCATGATGCGGCAAGGGCAAGCACCGCTTGAACGGCGATATAGAGACCTTTAATGTTGAACGATTCAAAGAATATCTCGGCAGTTTGTTCCCGGTTTTCAGGTGGATTGAGAGGAGGTTCGGTCTGTCAATGAACCGTCATTTTGAGTACTAAACCACAGTGAAACGCAGCAGACGCACAAGGAGGAAGTAATGATCCTCAGGCTCTGCCCTGAGATACTTAAAAATCGTCTGCTCCCAGTATCGCTCCATATGGTCCCAATTGTCAATCATACCGTGACGAATGGGATAGTGAACGCCATAGCCAGGCGTTCTAGCATTAGCAAGAGCCTCATCACCGATGAAGAAATCAAGGTCCTCTACTCCGCGCTTGGATGCTAGATGACCAGGCTTTGAAGGTACAGCTGGCGCCCGAGATGATTGGCCAGCGGGCCCGCGAGTAGCTATTGCAGTGGGAAATACGCTGTGCATTGTTCTAGAGAGCCGATTTCTAGATTTTTGAAAACTTACAACGATGGATCGGAATTTCCAGCAAATCTAACAAATGGTAGGTCAAATGAGAGCGCCACGATGTTGACAAGTTGCTATACCCGATTTTAGAGTATCCTGTACCATTATCGCATATGATTGGAGCCAGTAAAGACATTATTGTCAGAATTTGGAAGTAAGTGGTCGCGGACGCGAGCGCTCTGTTTGTGCGATAAACTGAATTGCACCGCCACTGTTATCCGCATGCCATGCCACTGTTTATCCGCATGTCAAAGCTTAGGCTACAATACAGGCGTTAAGGGACTGTTGGCTCGACACCTTCAACAACTATTTCAGTGATCCGTGTAGCAATGGTAAGACGTATCACATTTCAGCCGTATACAGTAACAGGTATATCTTTTATTACATTTACTTTGCCATATGCTCTACTATCGAACGGTCAAGACCAGCATCCAGATTCCCAAAAGCCTTTCCCAATCAAAACAGTTATACTCTCTTCTTTGACCTATCAACGGAACATGGAACACTGCTGTATAGCGTGATCACTCCCTAAGGACATCTCCTTCGCTGGAATACGGCGACTGAACGATAAACTCTTTCACCGTTGAGGCACGATCTTCAGCCAGTGTGGTACGCTCCACGCGATTGTTACGCTCCCATAGGCCACACCTATTACAGAGCTGATAAGGACCGAGTATATTTTTTTCAGAACACTTCTGCTGTAAATGATGTACATGACTTACATAGTTCCCAGGATGTACCTTCGACTTTCGCCACAATATAGTGTGAGTAATACCACAGCTCGAGCAAATTTTCGGCTGTGGTGATGCTCTCGCCGTCCTGGGCTTGACGGCCAGCGGCGAGGTACGAATGGGTGAATATTCATTCTGCAGCTTGAGAGAGAAAGTATGAAAGGTACCACCGGGATTTTGAGTCACTGAATTTGCGGCGGGAATATAGCTAGGGTGTACAGGTACTTGTGACATAGGGTTCATTGACTGCATTGGACCGGTGTGTCTTTGATTCCCGAATCTACATGGTCCAAAAGTAGGTGAAGACCGCTAATATGGGATCATAAGTCAGAACTACCTACCGTGACGGTGAACCAGTGACGTCTGAAACATATGCTGTAGAGGTGGAAACGCCATTCATATAGCTCTCGCGGTCAGGAAATTGCCCCCCGGTATGGTTCAATGGATAACGTTGAGCTGTAATCCTACTGACCCTCGTCTAAATCCACCACCATAAGTTTGAGAATTGCTTAGAAAGATTGGCACTCACAGAATCTGTGATTAAATTTGGATTGAAAGTCCTCGAACGATTATCTGGGTCATGAATGTTATGTAGGATCACGCTTCACGTTGCAAAAACAGTTTCTGAGCTACGCACCTTTGGCTGTCCGGCTTCGTCCTATCGACTGTGGCGGTAGACTACTGATGATTGGGTTTGGGTCGGATGAGTGACGGTCAGAATGCGCGCAGGGGGTACTTGTGAGTTGATCATAGTGTCCACGACGAGTGATGTTAGTGAAAGAAGAATTTAGTGGAGGCGTATCACTATACGAAGAAACGACAGGGTTTAACAGCGAAGATATGGAGCGTTTGTCGGGTGTGTTCTGCCTGTAATCCATTTTTCGTTTGCTTGCTGAAGACAAGCTTCGTTACTTAAATCGAAAAAAAAGTTGATGATCCAGCCTAACGGTGCAACAATTGGCAACGAGTCCGTTTTCAAAGGCAGCAATGATCGATTAGAATGACTTCGAATATAAAAAAGTGAATTAGCGGCTTGATTCCTGTTTGATTCCGGTAGATGTGCTGAGAATCACCAGGGCCCCCCCAATATGTAACCATTGTAATTGAGACTGAGGACGGCGAGGCGCCATGATCACGATTAAATCTTGACCTCCATGCATACTTACATGTTTCTAAAACGTTTGCGAGGGGTTTGCAGCGCAAACAAAATTCAGCTACGCGGGGTTGAATTTTTCGTGGACCTTCGCATCCATGCAAATATGAATGCTGCACCAAATTTAAGATAAGCACTGGCACATATGGAGACAAATGTACATAAGATTGCATTCCTCCGTAGGTAACGATCACAAACTTTCTGTTGCATTTACCATTCCGTTTACCGCAGTGGGAGGTTCGGTTCGGTGAACATGATTCCTAGCCTTGATAAGACTTCAGTAACTTGTGTGCAATCTGAAATCAAGTTAGAAGTATACCTCAGTAACCAAATCAGCAGGAATCTCCGGAAGAGATTCCAATATTTCTCCGGCCCATGGCAGAATTTCCCATTTTGTAGGAAGGTTACTTATGCAAAGACAAAGATCTTCTGGTAGATGAGCGCCGTGCTCATGATTAAAATGTTCCCGAACTTGTCGTTCTTCTGTGGCGTCGTAAGCTCCACTTTTCTAAGAATAATCATAGAAGAATCAGTACCTTCAGTCATGGCCGTTAGTTGGTCCATCATGCCTCGAACGATGCTTTCTGCGGCCTCTTTGTATACTCGCCTTCTAGCAATTTCCAAAATCAATTTACGGAACGCAGTTTGGTAAGATACGAAACGCTGTTGGAGGTGTTCCACCGTGAGCAAATGGCGTTGCATCTCGGTAAAGTGAATCTCGCATTCAGACTAAAGGCCAAAGCATAAGTGCACTGTGCTATACACCGCTCAATGAGCGCCAACCTCTACAGCTTCTTGGGTTTGTAACATCTCCGACATGATGTCGCCGAGTTCATCTAATTCTTCGAGAACATCGGCTAGCCTCTTGAGATGATCCTGGTTAGCGACTCGAAATTGACAAAACTGTTTGCTGACAGAAAGTGAGCCGGAAGGGTAACAGCCACACTTTCAGAACATACTGTGTTGCGCTTATAGAGTGGAGATTTTCTTCCAACTCAGATAGTATGGACGGTAATTCCTCCGTGTCACGGTCCATATCTAGATAAAATCAACAACGTGGATATACAAGCTTTGATGGATGTACCTTGAAGATCATCTTGACTAAAGACATCACCTGCTTCACTTTCTCGAAGCGCATTTCCCATTTGATCATAATGAGCCGCTAGACTCTCTAAGTGAGTTGCCATGCTGACTTGAGAAGAGTCCTGAGAGGTGATGAGCTGTTCTATAGACGGCGAAGGTGTATTTTCAGGGAGATATTCGCGGATTGAGCGAATGGCGGCATTCAGCTTTTCCGAGTATTCATCTGTCCTACTGAGAATATCCTAAGGTAAAAGTAGATATACATCAGCGTACAACTGAGTAGATATGGACATAGAAGGTTTGATACCTCGACAATCGTGTGTTCTTCCTCCATACCTTCAAATATATCTTCGATTGCTTGATCATCCACAAAATCACGCAGTGTTTTCCAATTTTTTCGGTCAGTCTGAGGTTTTAGTTTGGGAACCTTGATCGTATCTGAAGGACTCCGTGAGACTGCAGAAAGCCCGCTGGCTTGTTCTTGTTCGTCTTCGGAATCTTGGCTACCGAATATAGATGATGCGGCAGAGGTTTGGTGAAAATCTGGTGGCACACGCTGAGAGCCCAGGTCGTCCAGTACTTTGTCAAGTGCCTTTGTCTGTTTGGTACGAAGGTTGTCCCAATCCTAGGATTCCAGGATGAAAGAATATGTCGAAATGATATCATGAGATACACAATACCTGAACCTGTTTGCTCAATTTCGTACGCTTGTCTTCGATGCTCTTCGCGACGCACGCGGCCAGCTGGCTCCAGGTAAGATTACTATGAGCGAGGCAAGGTGTGAGCAAGGGATCCCTTACCTTCAATTGCTCAAGAACATTGTCAGTAACCCATCTAACTTTGGCGTCCAATATAAGCACATCAACAGACGCTTGTGCCGACGCGGTTGAGAGCTCATTGGCTTTTGAACAGAGTTGTTCACCCTCCTGAAGAGCTTTCTTCGATTGCAAGACAAGTGGAGCAATATGAGGAACCGAAAGGTTTGGAGTTGACATCGTGGTTGGTGGGAAGTTCATATTTGCTTCTTTCTTTATCACCGCAACATGGCGATTTCTGCGATAGACATAAATGTACTCCTCTGTCTTGCTTGCTCGTCTTCTCTTCCTTCTCGGTCTCACGATAGTGTTTTCATGACCAATTGCTGCCAGAAACCCATATGCTCTCTCTGTATTTCAACCAATCCTCGTCTTGCAAGATATAATCCCTGCCTAGCTTGCCTAGGAGGAGTGCAGGCTGTCGGATCACGGAGTAACGTAGGAAGACAGGAGCAGCTTGTGCCGCCAGAAAGGGTCAACATCGACGGTGCAGTACGGGATGAAGACACTTTTGTTTTAGGGGATGATGAACACGACGATACAGATTCGGACGAGGAAGGTGCTCCACCACCACCTTACCTTGGACAATATTCTGCTCAATCGTCTTCATCAGCTGTACAACCAACAGATCGCCAGCATACTAATTCACAGTTCAATCTTCCAGTGGACATTAAGATGGACACTAATGCCCCTAACCATTCATCTGAATATCACATACAGCGGGGGGATACCGTTCTCGGAATTGCCCTTCGCTTCGGAGTCAACGTACGTCAGTTCCTCATCACCAATCCCCATCTCTTGGCTAAGTGTACTTTATCAGGGACGTGAGCTCTGTCGTCTGAACAAACTTCCTCCTAGTACCCTGAGCACGACTCCCCATCTTCTTCATACACGGACTGTCTTAACCCTTCCTGCTTCCGCCCACCTCAAGGACAAAAATGGACAGGACCTGGTTCCTCCCAACTCCTCAGACGTTGATACAGAGAGACAAAGACTCAGAGCGGTGAGACGAACTCGCGAGCGTGCTGCAAAACGTTTACAAACTGTCACCAAAGAAGTAGATTGGAGAGTTGCAAAGGCTTATATAGCCATTGCGGAACAGGAAGACGTTGACGGATTCAGAACGCAGTATGATCTCAAACAGAAGGAGGTGAATGTAGGTCCAAATTTTAGAAATGCAGCTGGAGGTCAGGCTTCGAATCTGGAACTGCTGGCACTAGATAAGTACTTTGAGGACGATGAATGGGAGGCTACAGAGAGACGAGAAGGGCGGTCAAGTGATTCGTCACGTATTCCGCCTTTCCAGAAATTCTAGCAAATATCGGATACTCTTGCAATGATGGTCTGATGTTGATCATATTTTTGCAGATAAATTGTAAGATACGAGATGCGTGTCGCTACCATCTCATCAATCGTAATCCGGTGTTGGTGGAAATCATGGTTTGAATCATTTCTCCTGCGTCCTCTATCAATCGCTGTCGGCATGAGAATGTTTGGACACTTGTGATCATGGTGTTAAAATGCTGAATTACATATACAGCGAAAGATTTGAGATACACGATCCACATTGCTATACAATTAATTCTAAACCACCAGTTCCTTGCAATCACTCGGAAGGCTTGTATTCTTTGAGAAGCGTAAAATGCCTCACCTCCCTGCGTACATCGATAAATTTCATCACCTCGTCTCTCCAAGGAGTGCCAATTGCTGCCTTCATCTCAGGAGTGTCCATATACCCACCAGTCGAAAAATCATGAATAGCAATGTACTTGCATACAGTGACTTCGGGATCAATAGAGCCTCGCATTGCACTATTGCTTAGAATATACCTCCTGCTCCTGAGCCAACCAGGTGTCTTGGAGATCATGGGTATGTGCTCTTCCTCGTACCATTTGTTAAACTCAGCTTCCCCTTCGGCTTTGACATCTAGGCTAGCATAAAAAGCGAATTTCGGGGGAAAGTCTGAGGCGGAAGTAGTAGGAAGGGTATAGTTGTAGATGGAAGAGTATGCTCGTCGATTAGCATACTGAACTGTCGCGAGGAGGCGCTTATCTCTTTCAGACCCGTTCTCTTTGACGGCCTGATATTCAGGTCCGTCAGCGACACTGGGCTCAGAGATGTCATACAGAGTTAGATAGGTGGGCTTTACGCCGTCGACAGCTTTGAAACGAGCTGCGGTGAAGAATGAAGGGATTGTGAGTCGCGCTGGGGCATGCTCATTATCGTACCAATCTGGACAACAAGAGATGAAGAAATATTGCAGTAAAATTGTGTGGTTGGAGGACAAACCATGGTATTCTGCGTCTGACACGTCAGATCCGGGTTCCAGAAGAACAAAAGAGAGTCCTTTGGCTTCGGATGGTGGTAGCATTTCTAGTATAAAACGGTGGGAATGAAACCCTTGCTGCGAATATCAGTAACTGTGGGAGGATAGTATCGCTAAGGCTAAGTATATACTTGCAGTCCACTTTCAATCAAGATATCGAGGGAAAGGTTTTCCAATCACATACTTGGAGTTATCTGTTTGGCTTCTGGCAAAACTCCAACCTTGGTCATTATAAGTATATTCCATCAGTTTGCAATAGCTCCCGCTACGCAATGGTACTCATATCACACCAGGATGAGAAAAAAATCCGTCGAGCGGAAATAGCAGCTGAAAGTCACGTGACTTTCATACATGGTTTATCGGTAGTCACGTGATATTTCAGATTAGCTTTATAAGGATAATCAATGTATTTCAGCCGCTATTGCTGCTCGAAGGATATTTTACTAATTGCCGTGTGTATTGGTTTTGACACATTTTCTGAGCCATTTGACACTTGAAAGCGTGCTGGAGACGCTGGCTCAGGTTCCATGAGCAAGAATGTAAATGTACCAAGTGAGCGAAGAACGAAAGGAAAAATGATTCTCCATAATAAGGAATTAATGCCTGTCAGAAGCTCGGCTTGATGCTGAGCTCTGATGTATAGGAATACAACCGCCCGGAAATGTAACTGAGGCTTGAGCATAGAGCGCACAAGGCTCATACAAGTTTAAGCGAAAGAATCAAAGCACCCAGAAAAGAGAACGAAGATCAAAGTGCGCAATAATGCATCATCTCTCCGACGCCGGAAGCACTCCTCCGGCCGCTCCGGAGCTTGGGGTTTTGAGTCAGAAACACCATCTTCACGCTAGCCTCACGACCTTTTCTCTGCGATACACTTCAATCTACAATGAGATATTACGAGCAAAAATACCCGGAAGTTGATGAACTTGTCATGGTTCAAGTTCGTCAGATTGCGGAGATGGGAGCCTATGTCAAACTTGTGAGTTTCTCAAAATTATAAGAAATGTATCATGAACATATATTGACTGTTCACAGCTAGAATACGATAATACCGAAGGAATGATTCTTCTCTCTGAGCTGTCTAGAAGACGTATAAGATCAGTGCAGAAACTTATCCGAGTCGGGAGAAACGAGGTAGTTGTTGTTCTCCGTGTTGATAAAGAAAAAGGTGCTGTCCAACATTCCGATTTTATCTTGATATATCTGATCTCAACTTCAGGCTATATTGATCTGTCTAAACGACGGGTGTCTCCCGAAGACATCGCGAAATGCGAGGAGCGATACATGAAATCAAAAACAGTCGCCTCAATTTTACGACATGTGGCTTCAAAAATCCCATCTTCAGACGCGGAACCAAGAGTTGTCGAGGCAGCTCCGACACCTGTCGATGTTGGTGACAAGGATAGCAAGAAGGCACGTAGAGCTGCTCGTCAGGCTGCCCATGATGAAGATGGTGCGGATGATCTTCCAGTAGCAACAGGAAATGAGGAGGAACGACTCGAGATGTTGTACGAACAAATTGCTTGGCCTCTTGGAAAAATATACGGACATCCTCATGATGCATTCAAGCTAACACTAGCGTAAGTTCCAAGATTATATAGGTGTGTTTTCGAACTGATAGCCTTTCAGTGAGCCCGATACCGTCTTCGGAGCATTACAAACTACAATATCCCCCGCGATCAAATCATTGTTAATGACCACCATCGCTCGTCGTCTTACTCCTCAGCCAATCAAACTACGTGCTGATATCGAGGTGACTTGCTATACTCCTGCTGGCATAGACGCTATCAAAAAAGCCTTAAGAGCAGGAGAGAATGAGAGTACTGAGGCTGTTCCAATTAAAGTAAAACTTGTCGCTCCTCCCTTCTATGTGCTTAGCACGAACGCAACGGATAAGGTTTGGGAATTGTTCGTGTTATCTCCTTCCACAATATTTACATCATCCTTAGTACTCCGCCGTTGACCGATTGGAACGCGCGATAGAATCAATCCAAAGCACGATAGAAGACCAAGGCGGTTCTCTAGTTGTGAAAATGAAGGTAGGAGTCAATTTGAATCTAATATTCATCCCACTCATTCTTTTCATCAGCCCAAAGCTGTTTCAGAGACCGATGAACACGACCTCGCACAGCTCATGGCTAAAGCTGGTCAAGAAAATGCGGAGGTTTCGGGAGACGAAGATGAGGAGGAGTAGAATGTACCGTTGTGTATCCATTACAGGTGTTTTTCCAAGTTGAGGACTTTGAATTGCGATCCAGTGATCGACCGGTTTTTTGGCTATGAGCTAACCTTTGGCAAGAATAGTCGAAACCTGAAGGTTTCCAGGAGAGAATGTAACACATTTTTCATCAACAGTTCCGAAATACGACTTCACACACCTCTTTGCATTCAAACTGTAAGTAGTGCTTGCCCTTCCCGTCCTGGAATGTCAAGGCAAGTTTACACCGGATTCCTTATTCATCGAATACACATGAGTATAACGTCCAATATCATGCGTATCCTGGCTGCCACATATGGCCTATGATGGACAGTTGTTATTGTAATAATTCTTTCTTGAGGTTGGTAGAAATCCGACCTATTTTGACTGGGGTTCATCAAAGTTCATCTCTTGTAAAGGCACCTAATCTCCTCTTACCTCAACGCGCTACTAGTACGTCGGAGGTCGTCAGCGGGATGAATAGCCCGATGATATCCTTCGGCGTTGATCGATTCAGTGGCCGGCCAACCGGCCGAATAATAACTCAAATTTCAGATTAGCGCCAAGGTGGAGTGCAAATTGAAATTCCCGTTGCTATAAATAATAACCCTGGCTACATTTCCCCCTCTCACTTGTTGTACCGGGACACGCTCTTTAACTCAAAGATCCAGCACATTCTTTTATCTGGACCTGCTACGTTCTCTACACACAAATTCCGCCTAGCAGTATGTTTTCACTTACTCTAGCAGCAGCTACTATTGCGCTTTCCGCAATCTCTGTTTCTGCTCGTGTTAATCCCAGACACCGCTTACTCCCTCGACTCACGACGCCTTCTACATACGACACGGCCATTCTCGAGGACTATTTTACCTATCATGCTCGCTACCTGGCGTTGGGCTGCCAGTACAATCACGGCAACGACTTTTTCGATGCGTGCTGTCACCCATTGCTCGTGAGTTATGCTGATTCAAACATTGCGCCTTGCATGACTAAATCTTTTCATCTTAAATCCAGCAAAATGAAACCTTGAGCGACCTTGAGCCTCGATGCACACCAGATCCCGGTGTGCTTTCCTCCGTTAGTTCCAGTCTTGAAGGCTTTACCTCTACCAGCTCGTCGTGGTCGTGGTCTTCGACTGCTGACGCGACCTCTACCACCGATGCGGCACAAACCACCCAGGCTCCTGCTGAGAACGTTGCTGCTTCCACCACCACTTGGAGCTCTTCCTCTGATACTTGGACGTCTTCCTCTGATACCTGGACTTCTTCCACTGATACCTGGACGTCTTCTTCTGATACCTGGACTTCAACCTCTTCTGCGACTTCGCCAGCAAGCACCTCTAATGTCTTTACGGGTGGCTTTGGCACGTACTTTTACCAGAATGGAGTTGCGGGTGCCTGTGGAACCGTTCACAGTATGTGAATCTGACTCTTGCTGTGGACAATTCATGTATCAAGTTTTTCAGGTGATTATGACTTCGTATTGGCAATGGACTCTGCTATTTACAGCTCTGACCTTTGTGGAAAGTCGGTAACGATTACCAACACTGATACTGGAGCGGTTGGTCTTCATTCTTTTCCGAGGTGGCCCATGAGTGACTTTTTGACCGCGAATTTTTAGTCCGTGACTGCTGTCGTCGCCGACGAATGTCCAACCTGGTTCGAATGATTTTTTGTATCCTGTGTATTATTACTAAAATCTGAATTCAGCGACAACGCCAACTCCATTGATATGTCTCTGGGTGCTTTCCTCGCTATTGGTGCCCTCGTGACTGGCCAGCTCAACAGTATGGCTCTCTTTTTCATTTCTGTGTTCATTTCTAATGTCCCATCACTATCTAGTTGAATGGTACTATGATTAGCTGTAACACGCCTTTAGTTTATACCTCAAAAAACTTTATGTCATCCACCAACTTTTTTTGGTATCATTCTCGTCCGTCGAACGTTTTGCCCCGCCCTTTGATCGGTACGATTTGTTTGAACGAACTGTCTTCCATTATACCATCGTAGTGTTTGTTTTTGTTCCTGATTTCTTGCAATATAACTTGCATCTTGGTTTTGTCATCAAACCAAGCTGAGGATGCGCACTCAAACTTCCTGCAATTGCATGCATAGTTTCCTGATACTCTCGTGGTCAGACCCGTTTTCCAGTTCGCTGTCAAATGGTCGCAGATAGTCTCCCGTAGTCCATTCTTAAGCATATCCAGAGCTTGGGATAGTCTTACAGCGACTATCTTTACTGGAGCTCCGAGTGGAACACATTCAGTAGTAGAGGTAACGCCCACTCAAATGCAGTGGAGACATTTCTTAGCGGAAGATGCAGCCATCATGCTGGTGAGATATAATCAGAAACACAGATCTCTCGGGTGGGAGAGATCATTCGTACTAGGCGGCCGTACGCCATGCTCAGCTGTGTTTCGGCTGGGAAATCTGAGTCTATTGGACGTGCAATCGCGGAGAGAAAGATGTGGCGAGTCGATAGTGAATTAAACAGGAATGGTTCAGATTGTTGTAAACGCGTATCAGCACAGTTTGCAGAACTCATGGCGCGGTTTAACGCGTCGAAAAAAAAACAGCCAGTATGTCCGGATAATACAGACTGAAGCCACACAGCATCAAGGTCGCCCGACGGATCCAAACAACTTATGTTAACAGGTTGGAGCGCGCGTAACTCTTTTTTCTATTCGTATTGAGCTGGCCTCAGTCACGAACATGTACGCCTCGCTCCCTGCTCTCCGAACGCTCCTCATTTCTACCCTCTTCGCCGTCTTCACATCAGTCTTAACCGCTGAATACGAAGTCAGTGCTTTCTATGATACCCAGTGCAGTGTAAACGATGTAGGGCATCTCGCCGGTTCCTGGAATGGTCATATCACTGAGATAAGTCAGTGGGAGGAGACCCCAAACGGCCGTTGTCTCAAGTTTGATAAACCCTTGCCCGAGGGCTGCACTGTCACTATCAGTAGGCCTCTCATTCGACATGGCCTCGCTATAAACGGCGAAAGATATTTCTCGGGCCACATTGCCCAAAATCAGAGAAAGACGGGCCTGAATTTTACGAAGATGAGGATGGAGTGTACGGTCAGTCTAGGAGTCTTTGATTGACGTTGACTCTCATAACATTAGCTGTTTTTCAGGATGATTAGTTTGTGCAGGAAGGAGCGAGTGCGAATTCATCAGCGACCCTTGCGTATCAGCCCGTAACTGAATCGTCACCGACGGATTTCCAAGCTGGTCTCTTATGTATTTATCCTAATCTCTATACAATACTCAGTGCCCAGCATCAATCCCAACTCCACTGATATATCGCTCAGTGCTTTCCTCGCAATCGGTGCCGCGCCGACCAGTTTAATAATACGACTCTCTTTGTTATATTTGTGTGTTTCTCTCTAATGTCCCAATAATATCTAGTCCAACTGTGCTCGCCTTCGGTCTATACAACCTTAAGCACTCCTATCATTCCCCAACCTTTTTAAAATCATTCTTGACTATTTAAGGTGTTCACTCGCTGTTTTATTCGTACAATACGACTTGTTTGTATGGATCATGAAAAAAGCCGGCTGTTCCCTTTAGAAACGAGTTGCCGATTTTTATGGATCACAAATCTCATATCAGTTTTCATAAGTTTTCTATCAGTGGCAGGCATGTCTGGAAATTTGCATACAGTGTGAGGTCGCACAAGATTGTGTAACCAAATTTCCTGCAAGGACTGATATTCACAAACTTTGAGCTTGAGAGACCAAACAAGAAGGGGATGGACTACTTACTGTCCTTTCATGACCCTGTGGGTTTGTGAACACTTGTGTTGACCTTCTCGTTGTTTCCCAGGTTAGCAATGTCAAATCGTGTATGAATACTTCTGTCAACTAATGTCCAAAAATTACAATCTGCCATTATGTTCTTACAACACTCCTCGTTAACCCCAACGTGCACTCCCAATATCTTTCAATGATACCCAACACCATATCATATTCAACCTCATCCATGATTTTTTCAGAGCCGTCCGGTAAAGTGTTAGAGCCAGATTTCTTCGCGCCATCGCTAAACGTGTTCCCAGCATTACCATCACCAATTGCAACCGCCGTACTAGTACTCCCAATCTTCGAGAGAGACGGGTCGTTGGTCGCAGCTAATGGTGACTTTGTCAAGGTCGTTGAATCAGAACTGCTCCTCTTCTGAGATAATGTCTGGGATGCAGGAAATGAAGCAGCCGGTCTACATTTTGTCACCAAAATCAGTAAAGCGTCGAATGAATCTAGTAATCCTGCTCTGAGCAACGACAAGCTTGATCTAGCTGCCTCAGTTGCGTTTACGTTCGCAGATGTACGATCTTGACTAACAGTCTTGTTTACTTTCGAAGGTGCTGAGATTGCGTCCGTAACTCCGTCGTGAGTCTGGTTGTTCCCCGAAGGAGTTGACATAGAGGTTGACGCAGAAGAAGCAGGTGGGGCGGGAACACCAGATGTTTTGGCCTTGGTTTGGATCGTGAGGCCCGAAATGTTTGGTTCGACCGTGCATGTCTGGGTCGACCTGGGAGAACCAGTCCCCGACCCCAGATCATGGTCGCCAACATCTGAAAAGCATGCATTCTCAAACAGGATATGCAAAACTGTACAGAGATACCACACAGCATCTTTTCGCGCCAGGTTGTGAATCCGACCTTCTTTGGTGCGAGTTCGGAGCAGCCGTGAGGCAGGCTTTGGTGCTGAGTTGCTTGATTGAGTCTTCTTCTTCGAATTCGATTCTTGAGACCATATAGGTATATCATTCTCAGATTGGGCGAGGGGAAATGTATCTTCAGTACGATAAGGAGGGAAGCGGGTTGAGGTCGGCTCGCGGAGCGACGGTTCTCCTCGGTAGTCAATCTCGAAGGCCTTAAACAACTCGCGCACAGCTGTCAAAGACAGGTATTCTCTGACACTAGAAAGAAAGTCTGTATATCGGCCCATGTTGCATGGATCACAGGCGTCAGCCCGGCCGCGGCCAGCCGGAGGTAAGGTGCCGAGCAAGTCGAATAGCACGAGGAGTCTAGATATCTGATCAAAAGCACTTCGCAACAAAGAGAGTAAATCTGTTCTGATGTCTGGAATACGATGTGCTTCGGATGAGGAAGTCGCGGAAGGAGTCTGTTTCTTGACCGAAAATGCGGTTGAGAAATACTGTTGAGAGAGCAGGACGAGAGATTTGATAGCAGGTTCGAGTATTGCTGTTGTTAGAACGCCGAGAAGTCGTTCAAACGATGTACGAAATTCCGGGAAATTTTCGTCTAACGTCGAAGAAGGATTAGACGCGCCAGCTGACGCACCCGATAATAGATCTTGCTCTTTCTTCCCAACTTTCTTGCCTTGCTTGTTCTTTATATTCGGCTGCACGATGATATCTTCTTCTGACGATGAGATTGTACGGGGGAAAAGAACCTCGAAACAGGTTGATAGAAGGTAGGTCAGCAAAAGATGCAGCGTTTGTAGAGTCTTTTTTGAGTTGATGTTTTTCATCGCAGAAGGACCGAGGGAAGGGGATGACGGTACTACGACGGCATTGAGAACGCGTGCGATAGCCTCCAAAGCACGGATCGTTGATGATATCAAAAGGATCTTTTGAGATAGCGTTAGTTGAATGGGGCATGTTGAAAACGCGCAAATCAGTTTGTCAAAGCCTGAGAAGGATGAAAATAAGGAATCCTCAATGCTAGTCCGTGTGCATAATACCGAGGTTGAGCTTGGTAAATGTGAGCCTCTCCCTGGGTCAATGATTGAGTCAATCTGTGGACGGATATTAGTCATCTTGGATTCTTACCCTCCGAGCCGAGAGAGTTCGATCCTTGGAAATCGTGGAATATCGTTTTCAATTCGAGTCGAAGAAGTTGTGCTCCTGGATTGAACGCCACTGGTGCTTGAAGAAAAGATTTCCTGGCAGGGTTGACTAAGTTGATGTCTACGACGTTCGTCTTCTTTTGTTTGCCCTTTTTCTTCGGTATCGGGTTCTTCGCTGGTAACTCTGTACTGGGCGCCTCTGGTAGACAGGTACCTTCTGAAGAGACCTGTACGCCTGGGTTCCTAATGCTATCTGTTTGGCACGCTGCTAAACCATTTGCGCGGATCAAATATTCTGACAAGATACATAATGTCAATAGAGGGTGGTGAGCTGCATAAAATCGCTCCACTGACCAGCCTCTTCTTCTTCATGCTTTTCCTTCAATACTTTCAGTTCGTTCTCCAAGTTGAGCGCGTGGGTCTTCCATGAACCATCTGATGTCGGTGCACGTGGAGAAGATGAAGGAAACTTGGATCGAAGCTCGAGTACAAAGGCTAGATGTTTGATATGCAATGTTCGGCGTTGAGTTTGAAATGACGATGTCGGTCGGTACATGTAGGTGGCAGAATCGATTTGAACGCGTGTTGGATGTACATGATAACGATGCCGCATAGAAAGTTGAACAGTGTGAGTGTATCTGGGTTTTCAAAGAAACATGCAGGCCAGCACTTACAATGACAAGACTGGTTCGGCTCTTTGAATTTTAGAGCGGTCAACGCCTGCACTCGCCGTCCAACTTTTGAGCCAAGTTGATTCAGGAAGATTGGGCCACTAAGCTCGACTCACGATTGCGATCCTCAATCGGTCAGTATCAGAGACCATTAAAGTTGAAGACACGAAACGAGACGAGGAAGTTGCAATATATGAATTAGCGCCCAGCGTCTACAACCTGCTACGCTAAAAGTCACAGTCACGACTCCACCGTCACAAAATCCACAGATCTCTTCGCTTCCCACAACCAAGGCTTAGCCCACGAGTTATGCGGGTCTTCATCTTCATATTCCTCACATTCCTTTTGGCCTTTGTCTGTGCTCAGACGGAAACAGTACCAGATCTGTTGAGTTGCAATCTTTTTCCTCGCGAAAAATATTAGCATTTACATTTTTCGGTGCAGTGATGGCAATACTGTGGTGGAGGTCATCACCACTAATCGACTAGGCGTTATTACCACTTCAACTATGTAACTACTGCTCCGTCACTGGCCCGAGTGTGACCTAATATTTTGTCAAAACAGCTCAACCATAGTGGCCGATGCTGAGACCACTGCCACCACCGCAACCACCGCAACCACCGCAACCACCGCTGTAACAACTCAACCACAAGGTGGAGGTGTAGTAGGTGTACCAGGGACTACAAATACTGTCGACCCGAATGGACCAACGCCATACACATATACCACAGTCGTCGATGGAATTACCACGGCTCTCCTAGCAACATTCATTCCAACCTTCACTACTGCCCCAGGCACTCCTGCTCCTGCTACCGGCACTATACTCGATTATAGCCAATGGCTCAGCGAATTCGGGTCTAGCACAACGACAACAAATAGCGCTTCCCGAGTCTCTTCAAGCTTGCACGGGTACTTAGGAACAGCGATATTGATGGCAATGGGACTTGGATGGGCTGTCGTGCTTTCATGATGAACTCTGGAGAGATAAAGATAGAGACAGTGGCTGAGGTGTCGGACGTTTTCCTTATGATATTGTTGCATGGAACGCTCTTCTAATTTGTTTTCTTGCGTACGGACAGCGACTCTGGTTATAGTCTTACCTCTCGAGCCTTGTACAAAACTTATATTATTGGACCTGTCCGCTGCAGTATTTCTGAGTGATTCTGCCTGCGCAGTAAGCGTGGAGATTCAGAAAGGCCGCAAATATACATGACGTCAATGCCTCGCAGCAGAAAGCGAAAATCTTGCAACTTCATTCCAACTCCAATGAGCGATACCACTAAACCTTTTCATATGCAGGGCTTGGAGGAATCTTCACTTCAGGCCAGCAACGCACAAGATGAGCATTATATAGATATTGCAAGTATTCAAACGGATCCCAAAATCGGTGAGTAGCCGTCTTCCTTGCTCAAAATTTCCATCTAATTATATTCACAGATTATGTAGAATACACCCAAACAGGCAAAGGATTATTTTCCAAAGCCCGAATTGACCCCGATGGACGGATTGTTGTATCGCTTGACCTGAAGCAACAATTACCAGATTTACCACCAGACTATGCCCCAGAAGTCCATGAGTTTGGTATCGACAAATCGAAATGGATGAAGTATCCTTCGATGAATATTGTAATAATGATCGTAGGAAGTCGAGGTCGGTTTTCTCTGGGTCAACTCAAGTTTGCAAAGCCACCCAGATCAGATATGTTATAGGTGATGTACAACCCTATGTAGCCCTTGGCAAACGTCTTCTCCAAGATGGACATCGCATCCGAATCGCATCTCATGCAACTTTCCGATCCCTCGTCAACGACGCTAGTCTTGAATTTTTTGACATCGGCGGAAATCCGCAGGAGCTTATGAGTTATATGGTCAAGAGTTCGTCTCTTCCCGTTTCCAAAATGTAATCTACGACAATCTTGGACCGTGTATAGACCCTGGACTGATACCTGGCTTTGAATCATTGACAAACGGTGACATTGGGAGGAAACGCAAAATGCTTTCGACTGTGTGTTAAGGTACTCCGGTTGTCGAAAGGAAGGGGCTGACCCTAATTGGTAGATGATGGAACGCTGCTGGAAATCCTGTCATTCTCCGGACCCTCAAAGTGGTCGCCCCTTCGTAGCAGATGCAATCATCTCTAACCCACCTGCATTCGCACATATCCACTGCGCAGAAGCGATGGGAATTCCGCTACTTCTTACTTTCAGTGAGTTTTATGACTATTCTTCCTATTCTCTTTTGCGTTAATAAAATGTTGGTTCAGCGATGCCCTGGTCTGTGAACGCGATTCGCTTGTCTCCTCGGGCTCCAAGCTTCTAATATGACACGTAGGAGTCCAACAACGGCTTTCCCTCATCCTCTGGTCAATATCCAAAGCTCGAATGCTCAAAGTGGTCTTACAAACTATCTCAGTTATGCCCTTGCCGACATACTTACCTGGCAAGGGTGCGTCATTGATATAAACTTCATAGTTTGACTTCTGACCCCACCTTCCTGATAGAATGGGCGATATTATAAATAAATTTCGCAAGCGATCGCTTGGTCTACCTGCACTCTCTCTCAAATCCGGCGCCGGAGTTTTGGATAACGTGAAAGTACCTTGGACGTATTGTATGAGTTCTGGTCTTGTACCTAAACCCAAGGACTGGAAGAGTCATATTGGTATGGAATGAAAGCTGATCACGGATTTACCATGAATGATTTGTCCTTTACTTCTCAGATGTCGTAGGGTTTTATTTTCTTGATCTCGCCACAGAGTATACCCCACCAGATGATTTAGTTGCGTTTTTGGCTGCAGGAGAGCCGCCGGTGTACATCGGGTTAGCCCTATGCGATTCATCATTTCTGACAGAACAAATTGAAAACATGTATCGTTCTGACATTTCAGCTTTGGCTCAGTCGTTGTCGATGACCCAGCGGCGATGACTAGTAAGCTTATGTCTCCACCGCTATTATGCAGCGTGTACCTTAGTGCTAACCATTGATGACAGACATCATATTCGAGGCAAGTCGCCAGGCTGACGTCCGAGCACTTGTTTCAGCTGGATGGGCAAGTCATTCCAAGACCGCTCTCTCATCTATTTGAATGTCTTCTTCAGGGCGGACTTGGAGGAGTTTCCATCCCATCACATATCTTCATCCTCGAAAACATTCCCCACGACTGGCTATTTGCCAACGGGCGCGTCTCTGCGGTCGTACACCACGGTGGAGCAGGTACCACCGCCGTTGGCTTATCAAAAGGTTTACCAACAGTTGTTGTCCCGTTCTTTGGCGACCAGAAATTCTGGGGAAGCATGATACATGAAGCTGGTGCCGGTCCGGAGCCAATCCCACATAAGATGCTGACTATCGACAATCTCAGAGATGCGATCCAGTTCGCAATTAATCCTGAAACGAAGGCTGCTGCGCGGAAATTGGCAGACAAGATTCAAACGGAAGTAAGTGTAACTTTGGCAATGGAAGTGATATTGTGAGGTACCCACAGTTTTCTCTTCGTCCAGGATGGCGTCAGCAAAGGTGCAGAAAGTTTTTATCGACATTTGCCTTTGAAGAATATGAGATGTGACCTTGATCCATCGAAGATAGCAGTTTGGTGGTCTACAGATCATGTCAGTCTTGTTCCTCTATGCTTTCCCATATCTCACAGACAGATATCCTATTCAGTGCCTCAAATTCAGTGCATTCGCAGCACAGACTCTGATCAATGCTAAGCTACTTGAGCAGAAAAGTTTGGATCTTCATCGTAGGTCGATAAGTCATTTAATCTAGGAATGCGATTAACGTCCGAATTCTCGTGTCCACAGGGCCTAAAGAATACGAAACGTACCGGCCACCTCCGGACCCAGTCACAGGCGGAGCCAGCGCGATATTCTGGACAGTTACTCACTATTATGGGGGAATTGCAGAATTGTTTTAGTACGTTTTCTAATTTAACTGCTCACTTGTAGTAAAATTGAACGATTTCTCCACTACTCATATAGCTCACCTGTAGAGGGCATCATTCACACCACGACTGCAATTCCAAAGGGCGTCATCAAAATTGTTTCCTCTATTCATGAAGGTTTTCATAACATGCCAAAGTTGTACGGGTCAGACGTCCGCCAGCCTGGAAAGGTGACCGATTTTTCTAGCGGAGTTAAGGAAGCGGGGAAGGTGAGGCGATCGAATCGTGCTCACTGCTGTTGTATCTTTGTAGTTGACATACGTTCATTACAGGGTCTGTTTTACGGGTACTATGACGGGATCACTGGTCTTGTCCGTGAGCCTTGGCAAGGCGCACAAAAGGGAGGATTCATGGGAGGAGTGAAAGGTGCCGGGAGAAGCTGTAAGTCTTTTCAATCTTTGGATTATCAGCTCCCCGTAAACCTGCCACATAGTCATCAATGCAACAATGCGTCCCGCCGCTGGTATAGCTGGCGTGATAGCCAATCCTATACAAGGAGCCTGGAAAAGTGCACAGGGTACTCTTATAAAGGAACAAGATCAACCGCACTATCGAACCCGCGTAGATGAAGGACCACAGGCAGTAGAGTTCAGTGTGGAAAATGAAAGGGCAGAGGTGGTGAAGAAGTTCAAAGATCTGATGCAGGAGAAAGTTGTCGCGGAGAGAAAGAAACGAATCGCGAAGGTTGCGGAGGAGGTTATGTACGGGTCTGAGATCAACGAGAAGAAGGAACAGGGAGAAGACATGCCAGCAGAGCATTCAATGATTCCATCAACTTCGTCACATTCGACTCTCAAGGAGAGCGAAAAAGCGAACAACAATTCTAGGAGTACCTCACCTTCTGATGATGCAACCTTCGACCGAGATATGGAGTTGGCGAAGCGACTATCGTTGTATGAACAATGAAGACATTATTTGCTAGATATCCATGAATTATGTACAGACTACTAGTAGTAGACATGTGAATATATAGTACATACGATCCCGGAAGACTCATACTTCGCCGCCACCACCTCGGGAATTTCTTCCCCTTTCCTTGCGTTTGCCTTTGGCACCTCTCTGTCTAGTTCCCTCTTGTCGAAGTGTACAAAACAGAAAGTGCCTGCGGGGTGCGGTGCTTCCACCTGCAGCAATAGCCGCTGCTGCAACACGAGTACCAAGGCTGAGAGGTGCATGTTGTGTGACTTCGGCATTGGTAGGATTGAGGGAGGATGATGTGCGAGGAACACCTAAGGAAAACATTCGGTCGAAGACTGGATGAAAGATGAGTGATCAATCGTCAAGCGTGAATCTAGGACTCACGTGTAGCAATGAACGCCTTGGCCGTCGTCTGACACGCCAGGTGAGTCAATGATAGCGGCGGGCTCACTCCTTCGAGCTGGCGCAAATATCGATACACCATCGATGGTTGTGGCGGACCGAAACGAAATACAGCATGATAAGCCTGGCGCCACTTCTCTTCCAGTTGGCGCGCACACAGTGGTGGATCAGGGCAGGAGGAACAACACTGATATTCCTT
Organism: Lentinula boryana; assembly: GCA_027886635.1. NCBI lineage: Eukaryota > Fungi > Basidiomycota > Agaricomycetes > Agaricales > Omphalotaceae > Lentinula > Lentinula boryana. Next base: position 60,396 of record MU790623.1, read on the forward strand.
TGCAACGGATGTAAGACCTATTTTGAGCACACGTTCAAGGAACCAATTTCTACGCTTTTCGAGTTTAAGGAGAGTTTCTTGGGTAAGGGATCTCATTTCGTCTTCGGACCAGCCACCGGGGTTATCGAGAACGAACCTGTACTCGTGGATAAGTTGTGAGTGTGTCCGAAAGGTTTGGAAACATACCTAGAGCTCTCCTTGTACAGTTCCTCCTCTTCAAAGAGCTCCGCGATTCGCATAGCTTTGATAGGTTTTCCAGCGGCATGAGTGAGCAAAAAAGTCAGGCAATCTCTCTGTAGAGAAGGCTGAAGAAGTCTATGGGAGATGTGGATCAACGGTTCAACATTGTTCCACGTAATTATGCAGGAAAGATGGGGGTATACATATTTGAGAAAGTCGTGAAATGTACTTGGCCGTTCTTCCTTCAGAACGATGACAGCCGTAGAAGGATAGCTGCTTTGTAGTTTTGCAAGGGCGTCGCCTCTAGAATAATCAGCATCATTGTCGTTTTCTTTCACTGGATCGAACGTAAGCCGCATTTCCGTCTCAGAGTCCGGACCCATGGATTGCGAAATTGTAATCAGCGACGGTGGACGTTGAGAAGATCTCTGTGATTGACCTTCTTCTACATCTTCCTTCTCTTCTGCTTCCGTCTCTGACCAGTTTCCACTCAAAGCAGCCTCAAAGAAAGGGCTAGCAAATACAAGAACCTCCTTATGCGCCCAAAAGACGGTGTTCTCCACTATGATCTTCACTGTTCCAGGAAACTTGGCATTCTTGGTGAATGTTTCATCAATCTCGATATCTTCTTCCCCCACATCTGTCTCTTCCGCGCCTTCCTCTGGGTCACTTTCTGACAGCAAGTAGGGTGAGATACCTGCTCCAGACGCTGAGGCAGCTGCATGGACGTGTGTTTCTGTCGGAGAACTCAGAGATGCAGAAGGATTATTTGGACCACGAGAACCAGAGTAGTAGTTATTGGAATTGCGTGCAATGAGTATATGTGAAGGGTTTGTACTCATGATGAACGCGCCAAGGGTGCAACAGTAAGATAAGCGCCTTCATTGCGCCATAGGTCAACTATCTTTGTATGTAGTACATTTCAATCATCAGTATCTGATTCTACATCATCGTCAGTGAATAGACTGAAGCACAGCTTAGCGCGTAAGGCAGCCTTTTCACTCCTTTTTTCCAGAGACACGGCCGATTCCGTTTGTGCATCAACTGACTGCGCCTCTTTCACTGGTGTATTAACTTGAACTGTTGCTGGGGACACTATCCCCATCTTTTTCTGTTTATCTTCTGTTTTGTGAGCATCTTGGAGGTTGAATTCGTTGTACAGATCTTGCTGAGCATAGTTTCGAGGTATTGAGCATGTAGAGCTGGAGGAGTTAGAGAACAAATTCGAGTGTACAGGTGGAGAAGCCAGAGCAACACGACTAGCGTTCGATCTTGAGACCAATGGTGATTTTCCAATAGTTAGTGGCGCTCGCAAGCATTTTTTAGTAGAACTAATGGGGCGAGGAGCAGGAGATCTGTATTTGGCAGGAGCACGGTGCAATGAAGTATCCAGTTCCGTTGACAGTTTCATACGAGGGTCGAAGTAAGAATCGGCGGTATTAGAAGCAAGGGTAAAGACTCGATCATAGGATCGGTTCGGTTGTGAATTTGAAGCATGAAAAGCGTGCATTGAAGGGGAGGAATTCTGTTGGTTGAATCCTTCTTGCTCCCAACTGTTCGAGGAAGATATGTTGGGTTCCATTTCTACGCGAGAAGCAAAGCGATAAGGAGTAGCTACAGAATTCGATCGTCTTACGGGTCCGACGTGCGGTGTCCCAGTATCCTTCCGAGAAGTACCAGTCGTCCGCTTCTCAGGAGTCCGCAAATATTCGTCTCCACGTTGAGCAATACCAGGAAGAGATAAATGGCCATAGTCCGGATCAAAGTTCGATCCTACAGGTGGAGGAGCGAACCGCATAGGCGTAATCAATGGCGACGACGAAGGACCTTCGTTTCCCCGAGAAAGATTGGCTTCCTGGAACTGGGAGATATCGTCGCTGGTGGGGGACTGATCGATATTACCCACATATACTTGCTCGTGATCCTGCTGATGGCGAAGGGAGGGGTCCTGTTCATGTTGTTCGCGGCTAGACAAGGAATAGCAAGAGGTGCCAAAGAGAGGAGACGAAAACAAAGGAGATGGACTTGCAGCTCGTTGGCGACGATTTGCATTGGAATCATCGTCCAGATCTACACGATGATCATGGGCTTCATTTCCAGCATGTTTCAAGGGAATTGAAACGTCATTCCCTTCGTGGTTTGACGCTTCATCCTCCCTCACATGTCCCTGAATGGCAGAAAATCTGGAAGAGTCGGATCCTGCTCTTGCATTTACAATCATGGTAGTCTGATCATCTTCCCAGTCTGCTTCAGACCAAGGACCAGAGTACAGGTCGTGAAGACGCCGAGTTGGACTTGATGGAGGTTTTGAAGTTGCTTCGTTAGAGGAGTATTGTACCAATGCATTGAAGATATTCGGAAGCGTGGATCGGGTTCGAGTAGGTGGCGAAAATATCCCAAAAGAATCTTGCGCTGTATCCAAGTCAGCTTTGAATGTGGGCGAAAAGACAGGCAGCCTTGAGATAGAGCTGGAGTGACAGGTTCGAGCTGTAGAGTCTTGCAAGGCGGAAGTAGGAATTTTTGCAAAAACATTGTTTGACGAGGGAGTGCTCATTGGTGTTGGTATTTCGGCCAACATCTTGCGGAAATCACGTTTCTTCAATGGACTCTCCGGAGTCTTTTCGACTCCTAGCATGATCCCAACAGCCATCCACGGATCCTCGTAGTCAAAGATATTGCTTTCTAATGTTTTCTGAGAAGATGGATTGGATATATGCGAGTGATCCCCAACTTGATTAACGGCAGCGTGATATGAAGAATCCAAAGCATTGTGCTTCGGCACAGAGACCCGACGCAAATAATGATTGGAAGAGGAGTCTGAGCGGCTGTGATGCGATTTTCCAGAGGAGAGGGTCTTGCTGTTGGGATACACTGTCCATGTTGTAGATATGTTGGTGTCTGACGCTATCGCTCCCATGGATCAGATGATAACGATAGGGGGAAAAAGGTCCTGCGTACAGTAACTCCGTTCATCGTTTTCATCGGGCCCACCGTCTTCTGGAACATTGAAACTGAACTGTGGCCCGTCCGGTTCGAGATCAGAGTGAGATTCTTGAGGTATATCACTGGCTTCTGCTTTCGTAGGCGTAGAGTCATCGGAAGATGGTAGTAAATGGGGAGTAGGTTCTGTTCTCTAAGAAGTATAATTAGCTGGAGTCAAGATTAGGTATCACAGATCAGAGCACGCACTCGTCGCTTGTTGCTTTCGTCGCGAGGACAAGGTGAAGATGAAGAATGCGGCCGTTTCAGTCCTCGACTTGACCGTCTAGAAAGACCTGCTAGATCTTGCAGCAAAAGAATCTTGTCCATAGCGGCTCTCAAAGCAATTGCTTGGATAGGACCAGATAAGCGCTACGATTCCTGGATACTTCGTTTGGGACATACGTTCACATGTATCCAAAGCCTGCAGAACCTTTGAACGCTTGACTCTTCTGGGGCCTGAACCGCTGCTATCCTCGGAGATTTTAGAAAGCCTCATCTTCGAGTTTGGTGTGCAAGGAGAAATGCGAATCGGGGCTGGAATATAACCAGTGATCTGGTTATCTGTGTTCGAAGAATGTTGCCGAGCATGTGCAAGCTTGATATCAGAAATTGACCTCGTCGGGCCATTAGTTTTGACAGAGCCAAGGGTTGATCCCAGGTCATTTGCACCAAACCTTCCAGTCGTTCCACGGTTTGCAGCAAGATTGAGCCTCTGTGCACCGAAATATCGCTTCTGGGCGCGTCCGGTTGAATCCCTGACCCGCGCTTTTGCTGCATTTCTGTGCGAGTCAGTCGAAGAGGAATATAGCAGAGCATTCAGAAGTGTTTTTACCTCTTTCCCCCCATATAATTTGCCCCAGCCATGGGTCGACTCGCTGAAAACGGTCAAATATATGTGACACATGACGCGACGCGATGGTCACGTTAGTGTTATGGATTGTTATTGCAGACCTCGATTTGCCAAAACTTTTGTAAATACAAGACGTCTGCTGATATAGATACTCCACATACACGAAATACCTAACGAACTTCAAGCTTGTGTTCAGACTCAGGATCGTGTGCGGCCTCCATCATGATTCCAAGACGCCAAAGAATGTACATTCTTGAATTCGCATTCTCACAAACTCCTCCCCTACTTACAGCATATATTCTCCCTGATCTCTTGCGCGGGTGACAGGTATATAATGTCTTTCACTTGACTCACGGCTCACATCCGATCTTGAAGTCATTTCCTCTTGGTAATACATATACACTCACTCGTTATCTCTCCGAAGGCATGCTTCTTTGAATCCATCTCACGGTTCTTCATTCGGCGTACATTCACGGAAACAGGTATATAAGCTGTACAATGCGGCTTGGATAGACACCTCCCTCAAGAATGTCCGATCTCTTCTCTTATTTGCAAACGCTTCACATCAATCAGTCTAGTCTATGGCGAAGCATTGCCATCGCTTTCATATCTGCAAGTATTTGGAGGATTTACAGCAATCACCGCAAACATCATGGTGTATCGTCTTTGAGCGAACTTCGAGGTCCACAATCACGGTCATGGTTAAAAGGTCGGTCCTCAGCTTGACCTCAATTCGGAAACTCGCACCACACTCACAGTATATCTAGGTAATCACACCCAGATCTTTAACCTGAAGCACGGGTGGGAATTTCACAAAATTTTAGCAGAAGAGTGTATGTATTCGCCAGTAGTGTCTTTCTTTCGTAAATGATCATTTCTCCTCACAGACGGACCGGCTGTCCAAATCAAGGGCTTCTTAGGAGTGAGGAGTGGTGCTTGAGAGCTCGATTTCACCATTAACCCCAGTGTTTCTCATTAGAAAAGACAGCTTTATACATTTGACCCAAAGGCCATGCATCATATATTAGTCAAGGTGAGTAATTTGCGTTTGAAATGTAGACTGCAAGACAACTGATGACCATGAATAGGATGGGTCTTTGTTTCAGCCTCATCGTGTCGAGTACGTTTTCTTTTGGTCAATTCTTCAACAGCGTAACTCAAGTAGAAAATTTAGAAATGGGGCGCTCCTACTTGGAAAGGGTCTGCTGAACACGACAGGGGAACAACACCGCAAGCAACGAAGGATGCTTAACCCAGTTTTTTCAATTGCTCATATGCGTTCGATGAGTAAGTTGTATATGATTCCGATATATTATCCTTCAAGTAAACTCCTTTATAGTGCCTATATTCTACGACGTAGTGGACCAGGTAAAGGGACTTGACACTCGGGCTCAGACCTCTGCTAATTCTTCTATCCTCTCTGATAGTTGCGGAACGCTTTGAATCAACGAGTTCAAGATGGACCTCAAGAGGTCAGTCGAGCTGCCACCTTCTGCCAACAGTCCATGCTAATGATTCCTATAGATCGATCTTTTAAACTGGATGGCCCGCACAGCCCTTGAGCTCATTGGCCAATCCGGGTTTGGGTATTCTTTTGACAACATGGTGGAGGATGTTCCCAAACATAAATACAGCGTTGTTGTCAAGGATCTGGTGTATGTTTGTACTCCTACCGTGATTTCAGTCTCAAACTCAATGGTCCGCTGCCACAGACCAACATTAACGCAATTAGGTTTTGCAAGAATTTACTTACTCCCCTTGGCTCTCAAAGTCTTGCCTACAAATGTTCGTACTTTCATTATGAACATCACTCCCTGGAAAGCTTTACATGATGTGCGGGACATGGTTAACTACATGCATGACTTGTCCGTGGAGATTTACCAAGATAAGAAACGGGCACTAGAAGAAGGAGATGAGACGGTCATCAAGCAGATTGGAAAAGGAAAAGATCTCCTGAGCATCATGAGTGAGTCCTTCAGTCTTTCAACTAGTTGTCATTAACCTGCTCTTCCGTTAGTGAAAGAGAATATGAAAGCTGACAGCGAAGACAAGTTGGAAGAAGCCGAAATTATCGCTCAAGTGTGTAGGCAGCCTTTAACCTTGACATCTTTTGGTTCTGACTTTCAAGCTCACTTTCAGATGTCGTAAGTTTCATTTCTTTGTGAAACTCTGTTCATGTTCATACTGTCATACAAGGACATTCATATTTGCAGCTATGGATACTACCTCAGTAAGTCTACCCACATATCAGTTTCATTCCGTGACCGTATTCGAGTGGCCTAACATTTGTCCCCAAAAGAGCGGCATGTCTCGCATTCTTCATCTCTTGACTCTTCATCCCGAAGTTCAGGACAAAATCCGACAAGAGATCCATGCTGCTCGAAGGGAGCATCAAGGTGGACAACTATCTTATGATGAATTAGTAGGGCTTCCATATTTGGATGCTGTGTGCAGAGAGACTTTGCGATTGTACGTCAAATACCGACACTGGAAAGCAGTCATTGTGCTTCCTGCTCATCACTCTCTCATTTTTTCAAAGATATGCACCTGTGCTCAATATGCTACGAAAGTAACCTAGGACTGAATGTTTTTGATTTTGAACTCACTGATCTTATTCTATTCCTAGATCGGTAGAAGATGCAATAATTCCCCTCTCAAGACCCGTACGCGGCGTGGACGGGAATGAATTGACAGAAATCTTCCTCCCTAAGGCTACAACTGTGGTAATTTCGGTCAATAAACTTTTTCATTTGCTTTTTTTACAACAGGTAGCTAATGATTGTGCCATCACTAGATTTTAAATGCGAACAGAGATCCTGAGCTATGGGGACCAGGTACTTAGATCCGCGTTGTTTTCGTTTAACACTAATCATGCTTGTAGATGTTTTAGAGTGGAAACCTGAGCGGTGGCTTTCGCCACTTCCAGAATCTATCTTGAATTCCAAGATGCCCGGAGTCTATTCACACCTGTAGGTCCATAATCTCTATCCCATGTTTGTGACCACTGACAATTCGGTGCACACAGAATGACATTCAGTGGTGGAAGTCGCGGATGCATGTAAGAAGCCCTTCCTGCTTCTCTGTAAAATGATATACTCAGTATTTCTATTGCTCAGAGGATTCAAATTCTCCCAATTAGAAATGAGTACGTCTTTCTGACAAACAGTTTCGTGAACTCACTGGAAATCATAAAATCAGAGGCTGTCATAGCCATGCTAGTAGAAAATTTCAGGTTCTCGCCCTCATTGGACAAGGAGATTTTCTGGCAAATGTCAGCTATTGCGAGCCCCGTTGTCGTTGGAGGAAATGGACACCCACAGTTGCCATTAAAGGTTGAATTGGCATAATTGGATTTCCATGGAATCCTGCTCGTCGTATGTTTTTTTATGACTCCTACTATGGTTGGCAGGGAAATGGGCCGGCATGGGGAATTGCAACTTTTTAAAAGTGCTTGATTAAAGTGTTTCTTGTAGTGCTATGACTTCCATTATTTTTTGTGGGCTCTTTGGTTACTATTCTTTAGATGAAGCTACTTGAATATAGTGGATCTTGAAGAGGATTGAGCATGGTGGACTGGACATTGACATTATTACCTGTAGTTTTGCCATCAAAACCTCAGGAACATAATAGAAAGATTTAGAGAGGGGATAAAAAAGGACCTCGGCATATGAAGCACACTATGTAGATGTTATGATCATGTGCATCGGTTGTATACATTGCGCGTAGCGCTTCGCACCAACGCAGTCCTTTGTACATGGTCAAGTCCATCATCGATGCGACGCACCGATGATATGGATCAGGTAATCTGCTTCCGTGATACTTATCCATCTATCCTCCTTATCCCGTCGCCCCCTCCTTTGGATGGGCTATATACCATACCGCCTTCCTCTCTCCATTAGTCCACTGTCTTCCTATCCGCACTCGTTATCTCTACTTCCGATTCGTCGTAACTACTTTAGGATATTCTGTAGCGATACCGGAGATAGCGAACTTAGCATATAAGACTTGCAGTTGTAGGTAGAAGCCTTAGTTTTAATATCGAATTGGTTTGACTCCCCAATATCATTCTGCACTTGTACTCTAGCACTCTTATACCTCGTTCGACCCCGTCGACCTTCAGTTGACACTATCTTGATCTCGAATGAACTCCACATGGACCACGCAGCGTAGCGAGGATACTGTCAATAACGGTATCGAAGGTCCACTTGATCCGCACACTCCTAACAGTATATTAAAACTCTACTCTCTACGCTGTTACTGATCCCTTCATTCAAATCTATATGGCCCCTCGAACTCAAAGCAATCGAAACACCAGTCCCGACCACTCTCAGGAAAACCCCAAAGGTAACCTGTTCACAAACAACGTGCAATCCTTTGGACCCTACACCGCATCGTTATCCACTCTAGGCTCGCAACGAGCACGACACCCAGATTTTGGCCCCATGACATCCGCGAGTGCTATGTCCTCAGTCTCAACATCCAACGCCCTTGGTAGGAACGACAACCCGAAGGTAGATTACAAAATCTTGTACACCGCAGATGGACAGGAGATCGTAGTCCAGACCCCGAAGAAGGATCGCGCTCCGATCCCTCGCACGGCGGCAGTTCCAGCCTCCACCAGAGCCAAAGATGCGTTAGACGACGACTTCCTCGACAGTTGCGATGGCACTCAACCTCCAAACAACCCCCCTGGGCCTGACGACTCCAACGACAAACGACAACAATGACGACAACAACCCCGGCGCACCTAGCAGCCCCGGAGGTCCCGGTGGACCTGGAGATGATGGTGGTGACAATGGTGACGGACCTGGAGGCCCCGGAGGACCGGGTGGTCCAGACGATCGAGGTAACACTCGATCACTGACCAAACCCGATGCGTTAGGACAGATGACTCTCGCTACGTTCAGTTCTTTTAAAGAGTCTATTGATGGTCTAAAAGGCGTTCTAGCTGGTATGTCGACTAAGAAGACAGAACCAGGCAAGACTATCGTAAAAAATCCTGATGCATTCGATGGCTCCGAACCCAGGAAACTCAAGAACTTTTGGTATCCCTTTCCCTTGTATTCCTTGATCGTCCCGAATACTTCACCGAGCAGCGAAAGATCAATTACATGATCTCGTACCTTAGCGGTACGGCTCGGGAATGGTTCAAACCCAACATCCTCGATCTCGACGTTACTGCCATGCCGACGTGGACCCATTCGTTTAAAGCTCTGGTCAAGGAGCTTCAGGACAATTTCGGTCTCTACGACACGCAGGGCGACTCCGAAGATAAACTCAGCAACTTGAGGATGAAAGATAGCAACAACGTTCGAAAATACAACATCCAATTCAACACCCTAGCCGCTATGACCAGCTGGGACCATGGCACCCTGCGATGGGCCTACGGTCGCGGTCTAGCATCCCGTATCAAAGACGAGCTCGCACGCATTAAGGAACCTGCTACTCTCGTAGAGTTCCACGAAGAAGTACTTCGTATCAACAACTGATACTGGAGAAGAGAGGAGGAAAAGAAGCGTGAGGCAAACAGGAATTCTGGAGGGCAGACTAAGGCCCAACAGAAGAAATCCAACAACCCCGCCACACCATCCACCTCACCTCCGACAGTCTCGACGTTGATATGCTGACTGAGGGCTGAATGCAAAATGAAGATGCTAGAACTCTAACACCAACACACACACACACCAACACTCAAACACAAGTTCTTTA
>MU790624.1:0-69814 GCA_027886635.1 Lentinula boryana
GTGAACCATATCCCTTCCATTGGACTTTATATTTGATTCCTCTTCCTACTTTCTTCGAGTCAAGGATTTCTTCCGCTTCAAATTCTTCTTCTCCTTGTAGGGTGTGAGAAGTGTAAGCCTTCAATGTCCTCGCTTGCAGAGACGTACTGCTAGAACCAATATGGTTAGTCGTACTAACAACAGAAACGGAGTATAGGTACTTCATCTGTGAACCATGGCAGAAGCCCCATGATAAGCCGCAGTTCCGATAGTAGAGGTTCCGGCGCAACCTAAAAGGGGAATTCTGCACGGGCGATTCCTGTGATATCGCGTGACATTATTGCGTAACGTCGCGACATAGTTCGTCGTGAAGAAACAGCTCGTGAAAGCAGCCATGTCCAACGAACCATCCTCGTCAGGCCAACAATCCGCTCAGCTTCTTTACGCTCCCAATGTCCAGCACAACAATCTCACATTGACCTCTATCAGATTCATTTCTGCCGTCTTTGCTGGCGCCGTCGCTGGTATCCTCGGGCTTACCAACTTTGCTGGCTTTGGTCTGTTTGCACTCTCGATGCTCTGGTCTGCATTTTGTGTCTATGTTGTGTGCTGTAAGGGGAAACCGGGAAAATATATGATCAGTGCTGTGACTGCGAAAACAAGTAATGGTGGGAGTGGAAGTGGAATAATGGAGTTGTTGAATCCGGGTTCGGATAACGCGTTCACGTTTGTGTTGGTTTGGACATTATTTTACGGTGAGGATTTGACGGATATATTTTACTCAGAAAGTATTGACGTTAAGAATGCACGTTCATAGGTATAGTACATGGTGAGCCTTTCGACTTCTGACCTCATACTAAGCTCATTCTCTTGCCAGTATACGATTAACGAGAATCCTTTCTCCTATTTTGCTGTTCCATACAATGTTTGAATGCAGCGAGGACTTACTGCAGCTAGAAAAATGTCTATCGACAAACTCGTGAAGCGGTTGATGCTGCTTAGCGAAAAGGCTGAGCCACAGTACGAATCACGATTAGAAATTCTCAACAAACAACGACATTGAATCGTCACACTTATTGTCCTCATTGAGGCTTCCCAAAATCCCGCACAGTTTGAAATAAACTGAATCGATCTCGCCTTTGCTTTCACCCAAGACTCACGGTCTCATAATATAGGAATCAAACTTGAATTGTCAATCGGGTTATTCGATTCTAATCCTGCCTCTTCGTTCTGGGATAATCCCAGTAAGGAGGGTTGTTCTCCGCAATCGCAGGAGTGCACATCCATCGACGTTTCATGTTTCCAATGGCTCACCTAAACCACTTTTCTGTTCGGAACATGCTCTCGACGGACTCATCCCAGGAAGTCAAGTGAGTACAAGGTGTCGGTTTTGGTCTTCTGATAGGTGTTCATGTAGCCCCAAGTCGGTGATTGTGTGCTATCATGTGCTTATTCTTCTATGTTCATTTCCTAAAACATTCGGTCGAGGCAAACTGCGTGATTAACGAAGATTTTCGCAGATCCACAGGAAAGTCTGAGGATCTCATATGAAAGATCCGGTACAACGGACATAGCTCATTGAGGTTGTCAGTTATTGTATAAAATGCTCTAAGCGGGAGACGAGGATTTGGACAGTATAAGACTTCACCGTGAGGCCCATACCGAAAATTAGGGAGAGGCGCGTTTATTTTTCCCTGTCGCTTCTTCTGCATGTGTTCAATGCTCAGCTTTTAGCTTTACCTGCCACCCTGACTGTGTGAAGAGTGACTATCTCTTTCAGCTGGTGACGGTCTGTGACGGTATGTTGTTTACTTCCCATCCAGAGACCACAAGGGCACAAAATCGTCTTCGTCCTTGACCTCAACACAACGTCACCCAGCCACACTCTCGGACTCCTCAAGTTTTGCGCATGCCTCGATATCTCAAAACACTCACCGAATCTCCGTGCTATCTCATCATCCCTGCGATTAAAAGAACCTTGGGAAGTAACAGAAGGTGGAAAAAAAGAAAAAACGTAAAGAGCGGAAGACGGACAGTAACATCCAATCCAGAGTGCATTCCTAACATACGGTGAGTCGAAGAAAACTATTTTCGAACCCAGAAATTGAAAACCTCCGAAGGGGTCTATACTTGACGAGATCTTATACTTGCCTGGGATTATCTTTTCTCTTTCCTCTTTCATGTTTCCGTATGGGTCAAAATGGTCAGAAAGGTCCGCCCGCGTAAGTCAGCAGGGATGGGCTGGATAAGTTGGATATGAACATGGGGGGTTCTATTCCTCCATTTGTTTTTGGTTTCTAGAGCTCTTGTTCCCAAGGTCAAGTACATATTATCACCTGTTTTATTTCTTCAAGACCTCCGATTCATCCGCTTGATAAGAGATTTGGTCCTGGATCTCTTGCGATGTGATATTCTGGCGAGAAATCTAATGGACAGTACCACTGATTTTTCTTGATATCCGCATCCGCTTTCCGTCTGTGGACCAGTAGCGTTCGACGTTCCTCATAGACATAAATGCTACCTCAATGATTCACCAACGCCAATTGCGATAACGGGCGACCTCTGTTGATCCCACTTGTGGTAGTGGCGGTCATTTTGCGGCAGTCGGACCAGCCAGTAAACAGAGAATTTATCGAAAGAGGTTACTCTGATTCATACAATCGGGTTTGTGAGTCAGTCATCAGAACTATCACCGATGAGTATAGTAGACCCGACGATTTCACCACCATCTCCATCGCGCCCGAATTTACGAGTCGTCTGCAAAGGCCTCGGTACCTTCTGTCTCCGGGATTTGATTGCAGGGCGCATCTAAATACTTGCTCAAAAGGTTCAACGATCAACCGAGTAAGCATCCTCTATTTGACAGCTTTGATTTCCTCTTCTTGACTTCCTTTCCTGGGACCTCGAACTTTCAATTTTCATTGTGCGTCGTATAAGGTCGTATGGGAGTTAGTGTTATCGGTCCCTAGCTTCAGCATGTCCGGTGCCTTCCGAAGCTTTTTTTTCTTTTCTTCGCTTTTCTTGGGTCATTCTTTGGTACTGATTAGAAATGATGGCTTAACACAACGATGTGAGCAACTTTGCAGTTGGACGCATGCGAATCAAGAGCCAGCAAGCTTAGGATCCAACGCACTTCACGCTCATGCTCACCCGTCACTCAGAGGCTATCACGTTTAGGACAACTACGATCGGCGCTGTCAATTTCTGGCGGTCCGCCGTGTACGAGCTACAGCTTCAAGTTGGACCTATTTTCGCGCTCAAACAAAAGGGTGAGTTATACCTGGATGAGAATGAAGGCCTCCTCTTGTGGTAATACTGATTATCAAAGTTATGCTCGAGAATCATTTTGCGAACGATTTGGATACTACAAGCCCCGGAAGACGTAGCGTAATGTATTTCACTTGCCAGCACAAAGTGACAGAGTACACCCGACGATATGAAGCTGAATATAGAAAGAAGAGATCGATAAAGAATTTTGTACTGAATTGTTTGCAACTTGAGCGGTGCGGTTATGAGGAAACATTTGTTGAATCCTACCGTTGCGAATGACAGTGAACGCCGTTTTACCCCGAGGTAGAGCTTGAACTTGTGGATCTCTGCGGATGTGAATGTCGGATGGCGTTGGCATATAACCAACTTTTTTTTCATCAACTGGCGGCCAGTCTTGCGTCCAAATCTCGTTTTGCAGGTAGAAATTGTTTTGTAAAATTAAATATTATTTTCTGGCACCAAAGCCGACGAGAATTATCCGCGGCCGGACGATTATTGTACTTTATTCCGATTGGAAAAGAAGCTGAGATCCACAAAATCTTGATTTCAATCTAGTCAATCTAGGAAATTCATATACAGTACTTGGATAGACGTCAGTCGAATCTCTCGTCGGCAACTTGCAAAAACCTGAAGGGGGGTCCGCATATATACCCAGTACGCTCAAAGTCACAGACTTGTGTTCTTGAACCAGACCCACCACCTTCTCTCTCTTCATTTCTTGTTTTCTTTACTCGCTCAATTGGCTTTCGCTTCTCGACCTTACGATGTCGACTGACAATCGTTCTCAACAACAGCAGGAAGACTCATGGTCTTCTGAAAACGAAAACTCCGCTTTTCCCGTTATTCCTCCTGATTCGACAATACGGAATTCTTTACAATCACCCTCAGTATCTTCATCCTCATTGTCCTCATCGTTTACTGCTTCATCGGCTACACTAGATGTATCCTCAATCAGAGGAAATATCTCTGATCAAGCTAAACGACGCGTCATGGACATGCTAGTGTATTACACTGGAGCGAAAGAAGAGTCTTTTGGTGTCGAGATTGCACGAAGACTGCAAATGCGGAGCATGAACGTCTGGGCAGCTAGTCCTGGCAATACGACGGCGCGGATGTCTCGACGGGCGACAGAAGCTCAAACGGTTTTCGACATAACAGTTACCAAAGGTGAGTACATAAATCTCTCGTCGACTGTGAACACCACTCAATGGCCCTATTTAGATATGTGCAATCCATATGGGACTCTCCATGGTGCCTGCGCATGTTATATCGTAGACCCGTGAGTGCATATCCTTGATTTGCCCTTTTTCCCTACCCCCCACCGCAGTCGGCAATATTTCATTTCCGCCAGATTGTAAGATCTTTCATGCGGCCCAACACGCTTTTTTCTAGTTTATTGTCTGCTCTTACCTTCATAAGATCTTCAAAATCCTAACGGGTCATACGTTCCTTGTCTTATCATTGATTCCTCATGTTTGTATGCTGGTGATAACCCAGATCTCCTCAGATTCGCCCAGAAGTTCCTCACAACCCTGGAATCTTCTGACAGATCAATGGAGATCCAGGCTCAAGAACCACTTCATATTTTATTTTCAGCGCATATATATCCCGAATTTCACGTTCTCCGCTTTCTACTTTTCCGAATCGGAAGATTCGCCTGGATCTCAAATTGATTCTCAGTTCATTTCATCTTATTCTCTTTATTCTTGGTTTCGTAGTCCGCACCCCTACTAACTCCTTGCCGTGCTATGTTCCAGATGCTCGATGTCAGCTATTGTAGTACTTGGTGCTGCACTAGGTGTCGATGCCACAGGAGTGTCACAAAGCATGAATTTGATATGGCATCGACCTGCGAAAATGTGAGTAGACTTATATCATACCTCGCCGCGGTTTTTTTTATATGACCATGTTCACTCATCTTAATCTTCCCAGTGGTACAAAGCTCCGTGCGGTGTCAACTTCCATTTTTATTGAAGGTCGGATTCGAACTGCTCGAGTTGAGGTGGGTCATCTTCATCTTCATCTTCGGCCCTTCGTCTTCAACTTCCTTCTTTCTCTGATCCCTATGCCTCACAATATCCTGCTTTCGCACACATTCAGATAATGGACGCGGAAACGGACAGACTATACGTATCCGCCATTCACTCAACTATCGGTCCAAAGCCGGAATCTGAGGGAAGATTATCGAAATTATGACTTTTCTTACTCCGTTACTGTCAATTGACATCATTTATGTACGCCCTTATAGCTTAGCTGCACAACTTTGTTTTCTCTTCCCCCTGGGCCTCCTCTCTCCTTCGTCTCTTCTTCAAATGTCCCCCCTTCATATCAGTTCGAAAGCTATGCATGTGTTTTATAAGTCTGTTTTCTACATCGTTGATCACCCGTTCTTCTGTATTCTTGTTTTTTTTGTCGCTGTAGTTGTATTTTCGTGTAACATGTATAAGCCTGTTTACTTTTCGTTCAGTTCGCGTTGCACTGTTATAAAGTAGTGCTACTTGACTGCCAACCTGTTAATCTGTCTTCATTTTATCTAAGAAGCCATAAATGTGATGATTATTGAGCTTGAGAGGCCTCTTTGCCAGCGTGGCACAACCGCCTAGAGCCGGCTAGAGACGCGCCTTGGTCGAGCGGTCGCGTGATTACTGCATGACTCGTGAGCAGTTGCGTCACGCGTATTCTATCAAGCACAAAGATATTTCTGGAACACTTTCGACTCGAAAATTTGAGAATTATCATGGTTTATGGTTGAAACGTCTTATTTTTTAAAATATTGAACTGGCTTCGCGGTGTTGCGTGCTGACCACTTCACAATTGATGACTCGGAAATTTGATATGCTCACACGGTCCGTACCTTGACTCGACTCACTCACCATGTCGCTAGAATCTACCTGGTCCCCGTCGTCGTGGACTTCGAAGCCTGTGGCGCAAGTAATGACATGTTCACCTTGTTCACCTGTTCTGTTTACTGAAATCTTCATTCTTCTCCAAGGGCGTGGAATATCCAGACCGACAACAACTTTCAAAGTGAGGAAATTTTCCACAAATCTCTCAACATAAACTTTAATCGCAGTTATGTTACGCAGAGTGTTATCGAAGCTGGGGACTCTACCACCTCTAGTTACTCCTTCGGAGGTTCGTTGATCCGGAATCAGACTTGACTTTTGATCCCAAGCTGAGCACAGGCGATTGGGCTAACAGATAGAACGACTGCGCTATCAACTAAGTCTTGTTCAACGAAACGAAGCCTTCCTGTTACACGCTGGAGATTGCGCGGAAAGCTTTGATGCTTGTACAAATGTATGTATGTTGAATCAATCATAAGGGCGAGATGGTTATGGGCTGATTCCGTTCAATCATAACCAGGAAAACATATCGGCGAAGATCGGACTCATTTTGTCGTTCTCTCTCATTCTCATCTGGGGTGCTCGACTGCCAATTGCGAGTAGCTCATCGTTTTTTTCTGGATAATGTGGTCCTCTGAAACTTGGGTATAGGTTCGTATCGGGCGTATTGCAGGTCAATACGCTAAACCGAGAAGCAGCAAAACAGAGAAAGTGGGAGATCGAGAGGTATTGAGCTTTAGGTGTGTGTGTGTGTGTCCGACTTCTCCCACCTGCCATGGAATTCACTTGACTTGATTCACAGAGGTGACAATGTTAATGGGTAACTACGCGCAACCATAATCCGTTCGTCCTACTCAGCTTCTTCCTTCTAGGTTGGACATAGACGATAGGACGCCTGATCCAGAACGGTTATTGAGGTAGATTGTGAGATCAAGAAACTTCAATTGGCTGAAGTTATGCGTTTCAGAGCATATTTTCACTCTGCAACAACGTTGAACTATGTTCGTGGGCTTCTCACTTCGGGTTTCGCATCCCTACATCAACCGCGGGATTGGTCGCTGAGTCATGTTCGTTCTCCCTCCCTTCGGTGAGTATACTTATCTTCGAAATTATATGTTGACTGAGTTTTGTTGTCAGGAATGAGTTTGAGAATATTGTCGAAGGTCTTACAGATGCCCTTGATTTTAGTCGGACCATTGGACAGGATTCCGGTGCTTCTTTTGAACATGGGGGTGCTAGAAGCACGGTTGGAGAGGTGGATTTTTATACCAGGTGAGTCTTTGGTTCAACCGGGAAGATCCTGTGATGGCTAATCTTTGGACTCCGAGCCATGAGGGTTTGATGCTGGATTACGAGCAAGCTCTAACGCGCGAATGTCCCGTCCCGAAATCCGTCAGCTCTATATCAGATGAAAAGGCTTACTATAACACGTCTGCGCACTTTTTATGGATTGGTGACCGGACGAGGCAGCTAGATGGAGGGCATGTTGAATACTTTCGGGGAATTAAAAACCCGATTGGAATCAAATTAGGGCCAAGCATGAAGGACGACGAGCTGACGAGGTTATTAGACAGTGAGTAGATGTTTGCGACAATTGTATTCCGACAACTCATGATGTTCTTCGTTTATGGAGTTGTCAACCCAGACAAGGTATCCGGAAAAGTAACCTTGATCACTAGATATGGTGCAGGCAAAGTAAGCTGTTTCCTAAAAATATCCATAGTCTTGTATACTCATCTTGTACGAAGGTCGAGAACTACCTTCCTGCGCACATCAAAGCCGTCAAATTATCTCAACATCCAGTCGTTTGGATATGTGATCCTATGCATGGAAAGTAAGGACTCAATGCGTGTAATCTCCCTTCGGCGAACCTAGCTCACAATACCCCTGTCAGTACCTTGACATCCAGTACTGGTCTCAAAACGCGTCATTTTCATACCATCATTGATGAGTTGACATCCTGCATTCGCATCCATAGCGAGTGTGATTCTCGTCTCGGTGGTGTAAGCTTAGAGTTTACTGGTGAACTAAATGACGAAGGCTTCAGTGTAACGGAATGCCTTGGGGGAAGTATGGAATTAAGTGAAGAACAGCTTGGACTACGATATCAGGTATGCGGTGTTTCTCCATATATTTCCGACAAGTTTGACTCTTTTAATAGTCTTTCTGCGATCCTCGACTCAACTTTGAGCAAAGTCTTGGTGAGCCTGGGAGCTTACCTCTGTTTGATTATTGTTGTTGACGTTCATTTGTTTATAGACGTTGCTTTCTTGATTTCGAAACATTATAAGGATGAGCGGAGAGGAAAGCAGAAAGGAACGGAAAAAGATGTCCTATTTAAAGAGTTGTCAGGGAAAGCAGGTCAATAGACCTTCAAGATCATTTGCTGCATTCTTCTTCTGGCAATTCTAGTATCAAAAAATGACATACGGAACGAAGGGCTCAAGGAAGGTTTAGATTAAAACACTATTTCAATATATTCTTTCATTATCATGAGCTCAGGGTACTTTTACTACTCAAAGAAATACTACGAGCCAACCACCACCCTCCTACTGCTATCAGAGCATGTAGGACAGCCCAGAAATGACCTCCCAAAATATTGTACTTTGCAGAGAAGGCGAAGGCAGAGCTGGCAAAGGCTGCGCTCACACAACGAGACAGACACATGAACCACTGGACCAGTCCGTTCGTGGATCCCAGATACGATGGGCAAGGAACGTTATTCTTGATCAGAATCATGCTTGCCCTGTTGAGGATCGAGCACGTATGTATGTATGAACATCAAGGCTTTGCATGTTAAAAGAAACCGTACACTCACGGATACGCAATGCCTCCGACTCGACTCAGAGTCAAAGCAACAAAAACTCCCACCCATAATATTGCTTTTGTGTGATTGCCTAACTGAGCAAGTTCTCCGCTGACTCTATCCAGTCCATCCGCACCATCCAGTCCGTAATTACTGCCGCACCGGGCAATGATATTAAGGCATGGAAGGACAAGAAAGACTAATGGCCACACAGCCATACAGACTGAATAGATCTTTGCTGCTTCAAAGCGTCTTAGAAAAATGGGCATGAAGAATAACTGGGTTAGGCCGGCTACAAGCCCAGTAAATGCCAGAGCATAGCCTATGACGGACGGCTAACCGAATGAAGGTGTCAACATTGAGCGGAAACAAATGATAGTGAGAGGTTGAGCGGATTGGGAAAGACCCTAAAAAAAAACTTGGTCAAAACTCACAGGAAACGCTAGTCCCCCTTGTTCAATGGGCGTGTAGCAGAATAGCACAAAGAGAACCACGAAAGAAGTTCCGTTCATTTCGAGTGCGAAGCCACTGAGACTCAATGCCCGAATGATGGGTACAGAAAGGAGTGTTCGGGCGGAGGGAAGCTTAGGAAATGACGGGTCATCACCAAGTTCTGATTCGCTGGCAGAGTTGGCATGGGGTTCTACACCATTCTGAGTGATAGGACGTCGTCTACTTGGTAAACTCTGGCGTAACTCGGTGTTGAAATTAAATCTGAGCAGCACAAATTCTAAAACACTGACCTCATCCAAACAAAAATAGGCCAAAGCGACTCCTAACAAGGAGATGATCCCAGAAACGAGGCCGGGAAGGAAGTACGGGTGTCGTTGAAGAAATAGGACGAGGCGAGTGAGAAACCTTGGTGTGTCGGTGATTTGAGAGAATTTCTGAGCCGGGTTTGAAAGCGAACCACCAATGAGAGGTCTAGTGGGAGTAAATCTATGTCAGAGAGAAAAAGTGAGCATCAAAAAGAAGCTTACCCGATAATGCTACCAACAGGACCAGTGATTCTAAATAGGTTTGATGAGTTATTTTCTTGAGCATGAGTTGACCTTCGACATACCCGTATAATGGAAACGCAGCAGCTTGATTGGTAGAGTCTTCAAACGACGGCGTGTCAGTTTTGTAGTCAAAACGAGTTATTTGATTAGAATTTAGACTCACCAGTGATTTCACCCAGCACAGTGTGTATCACCGATGCAGTAGCGCCGAAGAAACCAGCTGGAAAGAGTCAGTATTATGTTTCTACCAAATGTTCATGAAAAAGAATTTATATATACCAAGACAGCGATAGACTATGAGCTCGGGGATACTGTTGGCGAGCCCAAAGACCATAGTCATTACAGCAACCCCAAGCGTGCCGATAATAATAATGGGACGACGACCAAATCGATCTGTGACGGTAAGGTTAGTGAGGCTAGGACAGGAAGTGAACACTCCCTGCCGTACCGGACAGTCGAGCCCAATGATAGATAAAGAGCAACTGAGAAATCGCGAAGCTTGATTCCTTGAGGTACAGTAAGCACCATGCAACACGACAATATTACGAACAGTTGATGATTACTCACTACAAACCCACTAAAGAAGCCAATCTGCGACGAGTCTGTCACACCCAAGAACTCGATGAATTCATTGATGTATGGAAATATTTGAGTGAATGAAATAGGCACGACTATGCGTACGAGGCAGAGAGTGATGAGCTGAGCTTGAGGAAGAGGTGATGTCTCCCTCCTTGACTTCAAGTCAAGGAGATTCTTCTGTGCCTCAAGGCTAGGAGAAGACAAGTCCAATACTGATTCGGGTGAAGACGGCACTACGCATTGCTGAAGTAGAGGCGTCCTTTCAGTTGCCGGAGGTGATACACTTTCTATCGAGGCAAGGCCTCGAGCAGCTGCGGAGTTCATTATACTCTAGAAAGGAGGGGGAAAATGAAATAATAGAACATAATAAGCTGGAGGGGTGTCTTATATACATGGAGGGACAATGCATAATTGTGGCCGAAGAGCTGAAGAGGGCAGGAGGATGTTAGGAGGATTCAATCTTGAGCTGTTCAGCCTTCCTAGCCCAGAGAAGTTCAAAGCTCCAATTGTATTGCAATTTCTGAAGCAGTAGGGCAGCGAGGAAGAAGACCTCCTTCACTGTCATACAACGTTGATTGACGTCGCTGGTTGGACTGCAAATAGCGATCGAATAGGAGGTGAAGAATATTCAGATAGGCGGAGAACAGTTGATCTTTCGTATTCATTGCTTTCTTGGGATCGTAAGGAAGTTTCTGAAGCCACAGACGGCGAATTCAGGTTTGATGCCGGGATGCCGACGTGAATGGTAGCTGATTGCCGGCTGATACTGGTCTTTCTCAAACTTTGGACTGACGCCTCACCTCGAGCGCGCTCTAACAACTCCAAAACTTGTCCGAAAACCCCTCATATAGTCCTCACCAACGTTTGTTCCTCAGCCAAAGGATGATTATTTCCACTTCGAGCCACTGTCTACCTCGGTGAATCGATGATTCGTTGCTTTCTAGGAACTTTGCAGTCTGCTAGTAAAGTCACGAAACGTTGGTCAATCGAATGCTTGTAACAGAAGCTTACTGTCAAGATATACCGAGGAAAGTCAGTAAGAAAACTACTGCTCCGCTCCAAGCCATGTATTCGAAATGGATTGTGGTATTCATTACACACTACTCAAGAAACCGAGTTTTACAAAGAGCTTCCCGTTCGACTTGCCATGTCCAAATCCAAGAGAAGTACTGTGCTGAAGCACGTTCGCAACCCTCAGTTATCGTCAAATACTTTCTATGACTTGCTCTTGCCAATAACCAGGAGGACTACATGCGCTTTAAGCATGCAGACTTGGACGATGCAAGGGTCATATGAAGCATGTTGCTTTCTGTCTCCCTCCGCTATCGATCATTGAAAGCCGAACGTGCGTGCTATGCTATAGTTGCTCGCCCAATATTCAAAATACCTTACTCTCGGGTTAGATTCCTTGCTGGTCCTCAAGTGCACTTCTGAACCTGGCGCCAAGTTTATGTAAATCTCATTCCCGACGAAACGCCGATAGTCAAATATGTGCTTTAGGCCGATTCCACAGACTTTACATGGTCGAGATATCAATTACAAATCTAAACTTCACTTGTGACCTCAATACCCTCTCATATGCCTCATCTATATACGACGCCGGAATTATTTCAATCTCTGGGAAGATCAGCTTTTCGCCACAAAGATCTAGCATCTTCTGCGTCTCTGCAATCCCGCCAATCATCGAACCATGTAAACCAACTCGCTGGGCATCAAGGCTGAAGGGAGAGATCAGCAAGGGCTTTTCTGGCGCCCCGACTTGGACCAAGGAACCGTCACGGCGGAGACAGGAGAGATACAACTCGAGAGGGATGCTGGCAGAGACTGTGTTAATTATGAGGTCAAATTTGCGACTGAGTTTGGAGAAAACGTCGGGATCGCTCGTTGCGACGTAATCATCTGCTCCAAGGCGAAGTCCCAATTCCTTCTTGCTGTTGGTTTGAGAGAATACGGTGACTTCAGACCCTAGTGCCCTAGGGACGAGGCGCGCAAACTCATCAGCTTCATACTAACTCTAGCGTGGAAATACTTACTTGGCGAGCTTGACACCCATATGTCCTAGGCCACCAAATCCAATGATACCCACCCTTTTTCCGGGACCAGCTTTCCAGTGGTTCAATGGCGAGTACAGCGTGATACCCGCACACATCAAAGGCGCTGCCTTATCCAATGGGATACTCTCAGGAACTTTCAGGACGAAAGCCTGATCCACTACAACGTGCTGCGAATATCCCCCTTGTGTGATAGTCCCATCCTTGGGATCTTTCGAGTTGTATGTCAAAACTGCACCAGAGAAGCAGTATTGTTCTTCGCCATCGCGGCAGTTTTCGCATTGTCGACAGCTGTTCACCATGCAGCCTACACCGACGTGGTCACCGATTTTGAATTTGGTGACGTTCTTGCCTACTGCACTGACGATTCCAGCAATCTCGTGTCCAACGACCAGAGGATATGTCGTTTTCCCCCATTCGCTGCGGACAGTGTGGATGTCGGAGTGACAGATCCCTGAGAACTTGATATCGATGCCGACGTCTTGGTCATCTGGTGCCCGACGAGTAATGGTGATTGGTTCTGTCTTTTCTGGGGAAGTGGCACCCCATGCTTTGACCTCTTTAGACATCTATGAATATGATGCGATAAGAAAATTTGTGAAGCAATTGTGGCGATCGTTTTACCTTCAGAACAGTGGTTTCCAATGCTTGGACTTGGGTTGAATCGTTTGACACTCAGCTTTTCTTCTGGCTTTTATATGACCTGGGTCATTTTTGGCGGAGGTTTCCTCAATCCGTTGGCGAATGAAAATGTTATCCGATTCAGCTCGGGCAGTTGTGTATGTGGGAATAATAAGAGGATAGTCCTGGAGTTCGAGTCAGCATAATTGATATCAATACCGGGGAAGACATATACCTGAGAAGAATATACCATGAAATGAATTCTTACGCATATTTCGGTTCTGGCCACCCGCACGAGTAGTATTATCCGTGATAAGCTTCGTCATTTGAATGTTTCTGGCTCAAATTGAATACGGGTATCACTACGTTAGCTTGAAGTTACCTGAAGTTTGTTATCTTGATGGGCGCTAAATCTTGTAAGCTTAAGCGCTCAAATAGACCTCGCCTTTAATCAGCCACCCATGTTTTGTCGAACTGAGCTCATCTTCTCTCTGTTGACTGTCTTGGCCTTTCAAGCTTATGCGGGTACTACTTCTGTGGGCGGGCCCTGCTCTGCGTCGCGAGACCATCTCGATCCAAACACTCACAAATTTATGTCTGACTGCTCTGACTTGGCTTACTGCTCTGGCTCTGAAAACGGAACCTGCCTTGCAAGGACTTGCCGTAGAGATGAATTTCCATTTGGCTACTCTATTCCTGATGCTCTTCCTCCACTTTGTTTATCTGGATCTTTCTGCCCCGACGAAGGAAACGGATGCAAGACTCAAGTTAGCCCAGGCAGCGCGTGTCAGATGAACAGAGATGAACAATGTGCTCGTGCAATCAACTGGCAAGAATTTTCTAGCCTGGAAAATTTCTATGGTTCAATCTGCTTACGCACTGTGTGCATGTACGATGGCTCTTTTTACTCTTTCGTTGGAATAGCCGGCGAAATTTTTCTTTCACAACCAGGTACGCAAACGCGACACTGGGCACGCCTTGCGTCATCGACAACACAACGTATACGGATATCGGGTTTAACGGACAACTTGACACCACCATCGTAATTCGAGATAATTGTCGCTCTCCTTACTTATACTGTGATCAGACTAGCTTGGTATGCGAGCAGAGCAAGGCCCTAGGTTCGTCTTGTCAAATTGATCAAGAATGTGAACAAGTAAGCTATCTCATTCTTTCAGACCCCGTCTTCTCATCCTCGATTTTAGCGAAACTGCGTCGTGAGCACTTGTGTGGAGCCGCCAGAGACCCCTTTACGTGTTGCTCCTTGGCAATATGCGATTACAGCAATGTGTATTCTTGGAGGTGCTTGGCCTATCACATGGAATCATTGGTTACTCATGGCTTTCTAACAGCGATGGTTGCAACTTGTTTAATGCTGACCCTTATTCATCAACGACATCGTCTCTCGCGCTATAGGGAGCTGCGTGAATACTATCTGGAGCAGCTTAGGTGCGACGCTATCACATCCTCTGCCTTTGAGGGATTCAAATTTCCGTCTGCAGTTTGAGAAGATCGATGATTGAAATGCACTCGGCCGCGGCAACGGCGACGATGCTCGATACTAAGCAGAAGTAATGCTGAGACTGCACGAGATTATGATACCTAGGTTCAGATTCACTCAAAGTCGGGGTCTCGTCCTTCAATCGTAATGAAAGTTGTATTATAACAAACTAGATGATTGTAACGTACTATATCGTCTGGTCTAGGGGGTTTAAAACCGCTGGTGCTGCTCTACATAGTCGAAATATCAATCACAAATCTAAACTGAACCTGCGACTTCATAACCCTCTCATATGCCTCATTAATGTATGACGCTGGGATTGTCTCAATTTCTGGGAAGATGAGCTTCTCTCCGCACAAGTCCAGCATCTTCTGTGTCTCTGCAATCCCACCAATCAGTGATCCGTTGACACCAATTCGACGAGCATAAAGGCTGTGAGGAGAGATTCGCAACTGGTCTTTGGGTGCTCCGACTTGAACAAGAGTACCGTCGCGGCGGAGACAGGAGAGATATAGATCAAGAGGGATCTCAGCAGAAACAGTGTTTATGATAATGTCGAATTTTTGACTGAGCCTGGAGAAAACGTCGGGATCGCTCGTTGCGACGTAGTCGTCTGCTCCGAGCTGAAATCCCAACTCCTTTTTACTGTTGGTTTGAGAGAACACGGTCACTTCAGATCCTAGCGCTCTAAGAATATGACGAGCAAGAGAATCAGTTTCATGTAGGACTTTGAGAATGGAAATTGCTTACTTGGCGAGCATAACGCCCATATGTCCTAGGCCACCGAATCCGATGATTCCGACACTTTTCCCTGGACCAGCATTCCAGTGGTTCAGTGGCGAGTACAGCGTGATGCCTGCACACATCAATGGCGCTGCCTTATCCAATGGAATACTTTCCGGTACTCTTAGCACGAAGGCCTGATCAACCACAATGTACTGTGAATATCCGCCTTGTGTGATGGTCCCATCCTTGGGATCCTTCGAGTTGTAGGTCAACACTGGGTTGGAAGAGCAGTATTGCTCTTCGCCGTCGTGGCAGTTGGAGCATTGGCGACAGCTGTTCACCATGCATCCTACACCGACGTGGTCACCGACCTTGAACCTGGTGACGTTCTTGCCTACCGTACTGACAACTCCAGCGATCTCGTGTCCGACGACCAGAGGATATGATATCTCTCTCCACTCGCTGCGGACAGTGTGGATATCGGAGTGACAGATCCCTGCGTATTTGATATCGATGCCGACATCTTCGTCGTCTGGTGCACGACGTGTAATGGTGATTGGTTCTGTCTTTTCAGGGGAAGTAGCACCCCAGGCCTTGACTTGTTTGGACATCTGCGTAGGGACGATGCTGTTCTATTATATGTTGGAGGTTCCAATGTGAAGCACTGACCTTGGGATAATGATTTAGATTTCTGAAATTGAGAGGAAATAACAGTTGGATGTTGGTCGCATCCCTTCCTTGATTTTATACTGCGGCTGAGGGCAGCGATTCTTGGAAAAATTGATCTCGTTTGCGTATTTCGGAGTGACAACGGAACAGTTTTGGCGGAGAACAGTCAGCATAAGTACTTCAAATTAGCAAGCACCAACAACTGGAACGTTGTTATCGGAGGAAGGTGTTTAGTAAGAATAAAGCAGCGGAGTATCTTACTAGCTAGCATCCGTTCATGTGAATTTCAAAATTGAAAAGGGCGTTTAAAGATAAATTATTTTGTGGTACTTATAAGACGCCATCACGTGACGTTCGAGGTGAATTAGGTCGCGTTACCCCTAAAGTAGCTCTTGTCCTTTTAGTACACAGTATCGATTTCACAGTTTTATACCTAACTCCTTCTATCTTTTCTCTATCTTCTCTATTTCTCTCTTTGTCTTTCTAACTTTCACAATTTTAAACATGTCTACTTTTCTATCCATTCCAAACAATCTCGACATGCTGGCCTTGTCTTCCGCTTCATCTTCATCCATATCTTCCTCGCTCTCGTTCTTTGAAAGTAAACACTCTAGTGACTCGCAGACGGACATCTCGCCTCCAGCATCGCCTTTGGATGAGGACGCAGATAAGGACTGTACTCACAGACGAAGGTTGACTGGATGTTTTCTCGATGAGTACGATGAACACTGGGATCTTGAGACGCCTATGTCAAACTTGGGCGATTTATTCTCCCCAGTATTGAAAAAAGATCAAGAGTCTCTTGCTGCAGATGAAGCTGGATACGAAGCTGAAGCATCAGATGGCGACGAGGCTCCCGTCTTTGTGCTATCTGGGGACAGAAAGAAGAGATTGGTTAAGCCAAAACCAAAATTAGGACACTGCGCAGAGGTAAATACTCATTCTCTCTTAGCTAACACTGTAGTCAATTTGCTTCTAGCCGAATATTGAGTCCATGAAAGAGAGATCAGAACTTTGGACGCTGCCTCCCAAGCAGAGCGTTGTTGCTCAAGATCGGAAGGCAACTTCACCTCCGATAAAACCTGTTCTACGCCCACAGCTCCAGAATTTGAACTCGCCTTCACCAATCATCGCTCTTCCTTCTCCAAGATCTCATAACCAATTTCCAAATCTTCCATGGAATTTGCCTTCATCTTCTTCAATCAACCTTCTTTCTTCTTCTCAAGCGGCTCCCATAATCGACAGAGCCCGCCGGAATACAGCGATACAGAAGCCATTGGGACTCGGACTCCGTATTCCTGGAATGCTTGAGCAACAGTCTGGACAATCTGGACACTCTATTGAAATGACTGCGAGTTCATCATCGGACCGGGTTGTAGAGGAGAAAGGAGTCACTCTTATCGGATTGGGTATTCAATTGCCTGCAGATTTACCCTCTGCAAGTCTCTCAAACTCTTCTCCATCCATTGACTCGGTCTCTGTCAAGCGCCAGTCTTTTTCCGGACTTGGCTACGGTCTTCCTCCCACACGCGGTCGAGGACATAGCACCCGACTTGGTCCATTACAGTCAACTGTCCGATTAGTCACTCCAACGGAGCATGTCAGAGACTCGGAACCGCCGTCACCAACTCTTGAGCAAGTATCAGAACACACTGCACCAGGGTTGTGTACTGTCTCAATCGATGTTCGTCAGCGACGAGCAGCTATTGCGTTGAAACCCTGCCTATCCTCCTCCCATTTTTCGAAACGGCGTTTGTATCCTATCCTTGAATTTAACACTATCACCACCACCACGACTAGCCCGTCTACCTCCCCTCACTTTCCTTCTACCTCTAACCGTGTTTCCAACTCGCAAATTAAGAAGAAATTACCTTCTTTCTACCAACCGGAGAACCAGATTTCCTTCGCGAAGAGGACGAAATCAGCTTCGAGTTCCCCATCCAATCGAAAGACGTCTTCATCGCTGTGTTCTTCTCAGTGCTCAACTCGTTTACCGTTGCAGCAGAAACGCTGCGCGTTCTCGTTTGAGACGGATCAATATTTCTCGACGACAAAAGACGACTCCAACATGTTTGCGAAGACTTTGTTCTAGGAGCCGACGACGAGTTTTCCATCCATCGTCAGTTGACGAAAATAGTGTATGGATGTGTGTGTACGCTGTAGCTTTCTTATATTGTAAACCTGAAGTATGTACCTTATGTATGTAGGCAATGGAATATGTATTGTCATTGGTACTCTGGTCAGTCGGTCAAGGTGCAGGAAAAAGTATGATATCTAAAGTACAGTATGTGTATACGTGTAGATGGCTTAGTATGTGTCAAGGGTGATATATGGTATATGGAGTAGCAAGATTTCTATGGTACTTAGTACTGGAAATGGAAAATCAGGAGCATAGGGCATAGTAATAGACTTTAAGTTAACGAATACATAAGCATGAATGAAGAAAAGGTAGGACCACCAGAGAGACAATATCTCTCTTTCTACTGTCCATTCGCAGCTCGATTCCTCCTTGTCGAGACGAATCCTTCGATCAAGTTCATCAGGTTGCCCACTCTTGTCTCTTCCGGAAGCCATTCGCCATTATTAACGCACAAGATCTTCATTCGTTCGTGATACTTTAGTTCAGGCAGAAGTTTGGGTGTAATCAGGAAGTATTGAGCCGAGTCATCTTTGCAAGTAACGTCGACCATATTATCGTGCACGACACGTTCAGCGCGTTGATCCATGCCCTAAGGGACAATGAGTTATGGTTAGTCAAACCAATCCTAAAGTAGCTCACCTGGTTGATTTCGTCAACCAAAGAGAATGGAGCACGAGCTTCTTCAGTCAAACTCATCAAATATAGGATAGTCGTCAAAGAACGTTCCTAGATAGCATTCAGCTCATGAACAATTGCGTACAAGAAAGTAACGACATACCCCTCCAGACTGCCTCTGTCCAGTAAGCAACTGCAGCTTCTCTTCGTCACGAAACTTGACCAGAATGTCAATGGCCCACTTGTCATAATCTTCGTTTTCGCTGATACGAATTTCACCAGCGCAACCAATCCCTGTAAAGAAACATTCATCATCCAAGTGACGTGGTGGTTGATGAGCCGAAACATACGGTCAAACGCAGCAGAAAACTTTTGTCCAATGCTCCCAACAAGTTTCTCCAGAGCGGATTTCCAATGGTTCTAAGATGACACTGTCAGCGACGGACTCTCAGAATAGAAAATGAAGTACAGACCAAGGTTTGCTGGGTGTTGCGTTCAATTTTGGCTGCATTTCTCTGTCTTTCTTCCAAAGTCTTCTCCAGTTGCTTAATCTTCAATAACCTTATCAGCATGAAGAATTGCAGAACATCACGGGCTACTCACTTCCGTCTTCCTCCTCTCATACTGCTCGATAACACCAGGCTGTGTCTTGCTCACCAACTCCAACTGTGCCTGTTGCGATTCCAGTTCTGCCCGGTACTCATCTGCCGTGCGTAAATCCACACCTTCCGCTGAAGGCGGGGCTGTACCATTAGCTTCTGCAAGCTTGAGTGCCTGTTCGTATTCCGTACGCTTATCTTGGATTTCTTGGTATTGCTCGCGAACTTCGTCGGTGGTAGTATTGAGAGCATCGCGAGAGTCATTCAGAGCTTCCTTAGATCGCTTCTTGGCCTCGTTGTATTCCGCGTCGACTATGGCATCCGTAAGACAAGTTTGACTAAATGCGAGGGGATCACGTACTTTTAGCAAACTCGTCCATCGCTCTATTATACTTCTCATCCTTCTTCTTGCACAATTGCTCTAAAGCGGTCCGATTGGCACTAATTTGGACGAATTCCAGCCCAACTCGAGTTGTCTCTTGCTGTTCAGCGGCGATTTGTTTAACAACGGCCTACGATATAATTCAACATTTTGAAAAAATAGCTCAAAGAAATTGAACAAACCAGATAGTTTTTGACAATCTTCACTCTCCTTCTCGCAACGTTAACCAACTCAACCCGGATATCTGCGCGCTCCTGGTCCGCAGACGGCGCGGCGAGTTTTTGTCTAAGTATGTTCTTTTCTCGTGCTATAGAAAGATAGCGGTGATGAGTATTATATTATGAAAACCGAAGATCAAATGAGAACACACTTGTACTCTGTTTCAATTTTTCCTTTGTCGTTCGAGCTTTTAATGCAGCATCCATGCGATCTTTGATGGATTTCTGGAGAATAATTAGCTGTGTCAACGAGAAACACTCAAGATACTCACCCCTAGCTCATCATTCTCCTTAGCTTCGGCGTCAATTTGCTTTTCCTGCTCTTTGAGCTGTTCAATTTCCTCATTGTGTGCAGCTACGTCCACCTTGTATTGTGCAATTTCGGATTCAAAACGACGTTTAGCGTCAGCATCAACTGCGAGAAAAGTCATATCAGCATCCACTATGAAAATTGGAGAGGGCGCCGCACAATGCTACTTACCGCCATGATTTGCCAGCAGGTTTGCTCGCCCGACATCCCTCGTCACGTTCGATACAGCCTTTCTGCCATAACGAGACCGAGAAACATTGTTAATGACCGACCCGACGATAAAGGCCGCTCCACCGGAACGCGCGACCGCCTGAGTTGCTTTGCTGACATCGACAGCGTTGTTAGTGAGACTTACAGCCTAAATGCAAAAAAATTCGATCAGGCAAGAAAGGCTCAGAAGAAGAAGAAACAGAAGCTGACAGTCCTATGTAATGATACTTCATTTTTCAAAAACCATAGCATTGCTGGTGGGCAAGAAACAAAATCGGAAAGGTAGCCATCAAAACGTAAAGCTTGTAGCTCATCCTGGGTCATTGGTGGTTCAGTGATCGGTGTGGTATTGAGGTCCCGGAACCATGTTGAAATCCAAGCCTTGCGCCCAAGAGCTCCCTGATCGTTGATGAGCTCATTGAGAAGGTCATAATCCTCTCGGCATTGAGCAACAAAAGTCTTTGTACATAGCAGCGAATTAGACCCGATTGAACGAAAATCATCGCAATTCTACCTTGAATCTGTCTCCGTTCATGATACTCTCCACCGCCGGAGCGTATCGCCCATTGGGTACGTTGAGAGTCAGGATTGCGGGTTCAATGATTTCCTTCCTGAATCGGTGTTTGTTAGACCGAAGCCAAACAACTGCATCAGCTGTATCTTGGTTGAATTGAGCCAATCGGTGGAGCTTTTGATGTTCCACTGAGTCAAGTTGGGAAAGACTGAAGCGAAAGGAGGTATGTCAGAAAGCACCAGTGAAACGAGGAGCAAACTACTTACTTTCTCTGAGCTTGCTCAATCTTTCTCATGACTACCGCCTTCTCTTCCATTTTTTCCTTCAACTTGCCGTCACATTCATCGCGGCGAGCGTTGATCTCGGTTCGCTCACGAGTATACTCAGCCTACACAAATATCACGAACTCTGCAAGAAGGCTACAGTATAAACGCCCACCTTTTGTCGTCTCACAATTCCATTCTTGTCTTCCAATATCGCGACTATTTCATCTGGCAAGGGTTGATTATATTCTTCTTCCATTCGTTCAATCTTTCCTTCCAAGTCCCGAATCTGTTTCTGCCGGTCCTTCTCAGTTTGATCGAGTTGTTCAAGTTTTGACTGAAGTGAGTCTGCATGATTTTCCTAGAAAAGGTACGTGCATTAGAAATTCATTCTTCGAACAACATTAGGACGTACCATCTGTTCATTACTGTCGTATAGCTTCTGCACGTCATGGAACAATTTTTGCGTGTCTTTTTTGCGCGCCTCTCGTCTGCGTTCTTTGTCTTTGAGATCGGATTTGAGAGTGCTATTGGGTAACAGTCAATACGACTTCGACGTACTAGAGTGAGGACAGACTAGCTTACTTCAACAATGTATGCGCTGGTTCATTCTTTATCTTCAATCGAAGAACTTTCTGATGCATCTTGCGTTGGGCTTCCTTCAGCTCGTTGTAGCTGGGAAAAATAACAAGATAAGAACCAGGAGGAATAGTCCAACTTGAGACATAAAGAAGAAAAACGTACCGAGCCAACAGCTCCCTGTAAGTCGCACAGGGTATATAAACCTCGAGCACATTAATCATTTCCTCAATCTTGCGCCTCTCGTGGTAACGATCGACTTCACGCTCAATAGCTGCATTCCGGGCATGCATTTGGGTGAGTTGCGATTGATCAGATAGAATTTTCTGCGAAACGCTATCTGTATACGATCTGGTTTCGAAGGTCTATGTCGCTCACCTCCTTTATGAGACTACTTTCCTTCCCAGCCCCGATAAGGGTTTCATGCCAACGAGTGAGATTAGTGTCACCAGCTGCCTTTTGGGTTTCTTTCAGAAGTTGCTGAGGTGTCATCATGGCGAATTCGGAGACTTTGTCTTGAGGAAGGAAGGAGCTTTGAACATTTCGTGAGTGAATGTCTGAAGAAATGACGGTCGGCAAAAAAGACACTCACCATAAATTTCCAACCTGTACTCCTAACTCGGCCATCCGCTGACTGACTTCTTTCCCGGTAGCGTTCTTACCATTCAACATGAACGTAGTTGACTTGCCACTTATTGCCAATTTACGATGTATGACGAGATTAGGCCTGCCAGGTGGAGTCTTGAGCTCAATCTCAATATGACCGTCAGAGGTCCCGTTTTTGACGTAGGCACTGATTTGTTCGGCACGACCAAGAACCTAGAAATGGGTAAAAAGTAACTAATTCAACAGACAAGATGATCATTTGGCACACCTTGGGCGAAAAATTCAAGCCCAACGCAATGGCACAGGCAATGCTACTCTTTCCAGTTCCATTAGGGCCGATAATCATATTCAGGTATGGTCCTGTTTGAAACTCGACATAGTCGTATGTTAAGAAGTTGCGAAGTTGAATGCGAACTATGGATCCAGGAATAAAGCTGACTGAAGGTGAGTAAACGAATGCCTTTGTGTATGCACGAGAACGCACCCGTCACTGGGATCTCTAGGCAGCGTAGTAGAGCGAAGAATGCCCCCATCCTGAGATTGAGAAGGCCTCGAGTCACCATCAGTATTGACGCGCGCGCGTTTGCGGCCCTTGGGAGAACCACTGCCTTCCTCATCCTCCTCTTCTTCATCAGCGTCGCCTTCGGCATCAGCATTAGCTCCATCAGCAATCGGTCGTTCGTGACCACGACGATCTTCCTCATCTACGCGCACCCGAGCCCTTCTAGCATTTTCTTCTTTTACTTTTGCTTGTCGCTGTTTTACCTTCTCCATTTTCACTTTGGTGAAGCCTCTGACGTGATTCTCTTTCGTAGACTCGTTACCTGAGCTTGTAGACGTTGCAGCAACAGGCGAGCGAGATTGACGCGGCATAACCGGACTTCGTCGTTGTTGAACAAAGAGAAATTGCAGTATATTAATAATATCTGGTTACTCAACTTGTTTGGTCAAGTACATTAGGCAGAGAAGGTATCACGTGAATATTGAATTGAGACGCGTTGCGCGTCGAATGAAGAAATATATTTGAAGTCAACAGCGATTCACATTTGGAACTAAATGGGTAAGTACATCCTGTACACCTGATTTATACTGGCAACCCCTACTCACCATACTGACGCTGATTGCACCTAAGGCCAGAGTAGTGATAGGTCTTGCATCATCAAGGCATTCTCTTAACGCAATGTTCACACAAAGATGGATGTAAACAGCTGCATTGAATGCGCTTCAACTGGCACGCTGTCTGTAGTTACCAAAAAAGACCTGTACTGTATCTCTCTTGTCGGGGCATTCACCCTTTGGAGAATGAAAACATCCAAGAAAAGTCGTTCGCGTTCTACGTCATGAAGCTTGGAAAATCAGAGATTCAAACTTGTCATGAACTGTGTTATCGGAACCGAATCAGTATGGGTCGAAGAGTCGCGATGCGACACAGGAAACATGTAGGGATAGACACAGCCTCAAAGCATCGTGTATGTATAAAAGACTGAGAGTAACTACTAGAGTGTAACTTCTTCTTACCCTTGTAATCCCATCTGCCTTACCTCCACTCTATGTAATTGTAAGCTGAGAGCTCCCGTTTGGACAACGCCTCGCGCTTGACAAAACTTGCTCAATCTCCTTTATTACTGGATTGCCTCGCGCTCCATAGTACTCGAAGGGGAGATACAAATAAGTTGGCACTGAAGATTATAACGGACTAACGACGCTTCAGCATATAAATCTTACGCTGATTCGTTACAAAACTACGGCCATGTCCGACTATGCCACTCACTGATACTTACTAATTATCACCGCACGAGAGACGAGACCTTCGAGCTCATCTAAATATTCACCAATGTGCGACTCACGGTTTTCCAAAATGCCTCATCTGGAAACATCAACTTGTGGCATGCAATTTGCAAAATACAAATCTCCAGCTACCACTTACACGTTCTCTTCTGTTCTGCTCGGCTTGAATTAGCTTGAATTCTGAATATTTTAGCCGAGGACCTCCCCAATATGATATATTTTGTCCTACTTATCCTATACGATGAAAATCCTTGACTGCCAGAGCATAATCTTAACCGCTGGTAACCGCTTTCCGATCGGACTCGCTTGTGTTTCGAGAATCAAGTTTCAGAAGACTCGGGAGGGAAATAAAATGATACGCTCGTGAAGTTAGTCGTCGCTTGGTTTGAATAGCAACTGGGCAACATTATTATCAGAAACTGAGAATAAAACAAAAGCGCAAAGAAGATGAACTTAAAATCGGTAAGTATAGTCAGACAGAACATGGACCTAAGAAGTCAGATAGGAAGAGCTGATACAAAGCGGTGCAGCCCACTGCCTGCTTACTGCGCATACGAAGAGGTTAGAAGCCGATACCGTACCTACATGAGATAATATGTCTAGCTTAGTTAGATCTCCCTCTCGTCCGCAGCCAGAGCTTCTCTGAAATACGTCTTGGTCATCCTCTAAACTGCGCTTGCCTAACTTTGATATCGAAATGTCGGGTCTCCCAAGCCGACTCCAAGAAACTCCAAGCTTACTCCAAGCTTACTCCAAGAGATTTTCCAAAAACTAGATCTGAAGCACTGAACAGCCAAAAGGCTGAACAGAGTCCTTCCGAGATCCGTTACCTTCCTCTTCCTTTTGCCTCCTGTTGTTCAGTCTTTCAGTTCTAACCTCATCGACCCTTCTGAGTATGACTGATGATTCTCTGACAGCAAGCAACGGCAGCCTGTCAGCAGACAACGCGAGAGAGCAGATCAGCCTCACTCACTGACTTTCATAATGATCAATGTGTTTGAAATTCGAACTTCGGAGATATGGAACACACGGTACTTACGATTTTTGACCAGCGTCGGTTGCCCCGCATTGCAGTGTACGCTTCCCACTCTTCCCAGGTTCCCGTTTGTTTCTTGAAAGTTATTTTACAGAAAGATACTGAGGAGAACATGTCCTTTTGAGTTTCTGTCATGGTTCTAGCTGATAAAGAGAATCTTCACCATTG
Source organism: Lentinula boryana (assembly GCA_027886635.1). Lineage (NCBI taxonomy): Eukaryota > Fungi > Basidiomycota > Agaricomycetes > Agaricales > Omphalotaceae > Lentinula > Lentinula boryana. The sequence continues at coordinate 25,478 of MU790624.1, forward strand.
ATTTTCCACTTCAAGGACCGAGAACTTACCATCATGAAAGCAGTGATGATAATCTCTACGCCCGCATGATAAGGCCTGCAAGGTATCAGATTATGGAATGGCTGTTCGCCAACTTTTTCGAGCGGCAAACGGCCATCGTGCTCTCAAAGTTCTAGCGAGGTTGCTTGCTGTGCATTCTCTCGTATCACATCGGCCTTCGGGCCCGATAAGGAAAAGCGCCCGGTCATGTGGAATCAAAAAACGACAACATGTGGAATAAAGTGTATCATGTATTATTTGGAATGTGCGGAAACTTAAAACAAGTCCCGTTGGATGAGGGATATTGTTTTACAGCCTGTTGCTTTTATTCCCCCCATCTCATCGTCTCAAAGTTCCATCGGCTGGTCCGGTGAACTATCTTTTTCTTCAACTTTCTCAAGCAGCGACGAACAACAAACAACTATCCTATCATCCTCTCTCAGTTTCCCTTGTGCCTTTCTCATACGACTTGCCACGATTAGATATACGTTGCGGTTCCTAACCACGTCGTCGACGGTCTTTTGCAGACGATGCGATCGCATCGCACTCTTATTCCCTTCATCGCACTTGCCCTTGCTCTCGCCGCGAACGCAGCACCGGTACTACATCCCCTTGGCTCTCATGATTCGCATACCGACCTCCTCCACTTGAAACGTACGTCGCTGCCGCAAGACTTGTTCGAGACACGCCAGTTCAGTACCGAAGTAGGCTCTGGTGATGAGGATGAGCAGCTGTCGAGACGGGATATCGAGCGGAGAGCTAAGAAAAAGAAAAAGAATAATCGAAAGAAGAAGAAACAGCAGCAGGCCGCGAAGGCAACAGCAGAGTCAACGAGCGACAGACAAACCTCTGACGTAGAGCATGTGGCTGTCCCTGAAGGGAATCAGAAGGAAGCTATGAAACCGCCCCAGCCTGCGAACAAGACCGAAGGTAGTGCTCCAACTCATGCTGAACCTTCTAACTCTGGATCCACAAACACAGAAGAAAAAGGCAACGCGAAGGAGGAGAAGGCTGAGAGCGTTGCTTCCCACAACGATCCAAAGCCTGGGCTGAGTCGTGTTTCAACGAGCTCCTCATCAATATCTTCGACTTCTTCCCATTCTTCTACCTTCAGTTGTTCCTCCCAAGGTTCTGCCGGTAGCAACGAGCCTTACTCACACGACGTCATGTACGGTTCCAATTGCGAACCAGTACCGCATAAACCGGCGGTGGAAGATTCGGGGAAGCAAAACAAGGAGAAGACAGATGAGGATAAAGAGAAGGAGAAGAAGAAGGGGAAGAAGAAAATGAGAAATACTGTTGCTCTTGCATCGAGCCTGGCTGCCGCAGGATTAGTTGCTGGGGGTACGTATGGAATAGTCAAGTTAGCGGGATCCTCGGAGTCTGCTTTCAAATCAGTCGGAAGCACCGATGAAACCGAAGGCTCCAGCGACTCCAGCTTTGATAACGTGCAGTTTCCTGGGGTTCGTCCTTTGCTACTCACCATTCTGATGATTTTATTAACCTCTAAAATCTGTGCAGACTTAGGAAGAGGGATGTCAACGCATAAATTCGCCTGTTAAGGTACTTTTCTTCACGCACATTCTGGACTTTTTGTATTTATGTATACTTATGTGTGTGTGTGGGACAGAAGTAAGAAAGGACGTTCTGTAAAGACACGACGATTTGGTTGGTCTTGTTCATCTGTACTTGCTGTAGACGCGTTGTACTTGCAGTTGTACTTTGAATCTTTGTATCCATTATACAGGTTTTTACCCAGCGCTGGCGCTAATTACGTAATATCGAATGGCTTGAATTTGGACTTTCATCTTCGAATGGTACCATCTAACTTTTGAATTTTGAAGCATTTCTCATCTGTTCTGCAATATGTTCAGGTCGTTTGCAGTTACTTCCTACGCGGTCAATGTCGCTTCGGCGACAAATGTCGAAATGAACATCCTCAGTCCGGCAGTGCGTAGTGCTTTCAAAGGCCTAATACATAACGTGTCTTCAACTCTTTCTCCTTCGCAGACCAATCTTGGGTAAATTCTGCAAGCAGTGGTAATACAGGGAATAAGGACAGCGCTGGTTTGTTCTCGTGCGTGTCTTTCCTGTTCAAATTAAGCATGCCTCATGAATTATTTACTTACAGCCAAGAATCGCTCTCATCCGACATCACACTAGGGAAAGAAAAGCCTCTGTGGCCTCTATCTTCATACGGTCCAGCTAAATACGAACCAGCTATCGTCGTTGGACTCGATACTTGCCCCGAGGAACTGAGGGTTAAAGCTTGGGAGGCTAAAGTACAAAACAATGTCAATGGATACATCCAATATGAAGCAGATAAAATCGCACAAGCTGATAGCTCTTTCAATGTACGTCTTGCCATTTTCTATAATCAATTTTGACTTACGACTTTATCTACAGAGCGCACGAGATAACATTCAGACGTTGTATGATCAAGCCATCAAACAAAGCAGCGTTCTCTCTTCTTCGCTCGGAGCTCCTTCGTCTGTGTTTCCTTCTTCATCCTCTGCCTTTGCCTCTTCGTCCAATGGAGCATTTGGAAGCAGCAATGCATTTCCCTCATCATCATCTGCACCCTCCATTTTCGCTTCCACTTCTGGCCCAAAACCTGCTTTCGGTTCATCCAACTCTTCACCGGCGTTTGCGTCCGGTAACAATGGAGCCTTCAGCTCACTCGTGAACAAGAATCCAACCACGTCAGCTTTTGGGACTCCATCGACTTCCAATGCGACATCAGCATTCGGTCAACCTTCCGTTCTTGGCGCTACTAATAGTTCGCCTTTTGGGAAACCCTCATCATCGGTTTTTGGTCAGCCTTCGGCATTGGGTGCCACCGGATCTACGTTTGGCAAAACACCTTCGACCACAAACCCTACCTCGGCGTTTGGTTTTCCTAGTACCACCACGACTTCAGCATTTGGCCAACCATCTACCTTTGGTAGTGCTCCTGCGACTTCAACAACGCCTGCATTCGGTGTACCTGCCAATGCGACTTCGGCTTTTGGCCAAACGAGTATGCCTACCTCCTCTCTGATCAAACCTGCCACCTCGGGAGGCGCATTTGCAGGGTTTGCCAGTAGTGGACCTAGTGCGTTCGGTTCCAGTGTTCCTTTTTCCTCTTCGTCTAGTTCAAATCCTGGAGGTTTCTCTACCTTCGCTGGCTCGCAGCCGTCTACCTTCTCTGTTGCTGGCTTTAACACACCGGCGAATCCAGGTGGGTCGGTATTCGGTCAACCGTCTGCACTCGGAGGAAGCACATCTTCGAGCGCTTTTGGGAGTAATCCTACAACATCTGTGCCAGCGCCAACTTCTGCATTTGGTGCTCTGGCACCTGCATCTACTACATCTGCATTTGGAGCGTTCGGACAACCTTCGTCAACGACGTCTACTTCGGCATTCGGACAACCTACGCCTCTTTCTTTGACGTCAGCGTTCGGAAAAGCAGCTCCTGCTCTTGCCACAAGTACGACGACAAATTCTGCTTTTGGCCAGCCGACATCAACAGTCACGTCTGCATTTGGTCAAACATCAGCTTTTGGTGCTTTAACAAACTCTGCCTCGGCGCCTGCTGCAGGATTTGGTGCGTTCGGCTCAGGAGGAGGAAGAGGGGGAGCATTTGACCCTGGTAATTCTGCCTTCGTCAACAGCACCAATAACTCGAGCATTTCGACTGAAACTAAACCAAACTTTGACGCTCCTCATTTGCGGGCTTTGTTCCAACCTGGGAAAACACCGTATGATATGCAGCTACCACCGAACTACCTTGAGAGTGTCTTGCCAAAGTCCGTTTTGGAAGCTTTCAAACGAGACAGGTTCGATTGGGGAGAAGGTGGTGGGGTGCCGGAGTGGATTCCGCCTATCGAGCTGAGATGAGGTAGCGAGGGTGAGGGAATATACAAGATATGATGGGTTTAGTGGTTATTAGGATGCTTAGGTAAAGATACCCGTTCATATGATCTCACTTCCTCGACTGACTGTCTTCACAGTTAATATTGTACACATATGTAGCACATACGTTGTAAGAATCTACTCGCAGAAATCTGATTGTCGAAAAGATACAATGACATGCAGTCCGGGATAAATGAATTCTCTGGCTTCCTTCTTTCAACCTCTGTCTTCATTAACGCTTTCTAGCCTGGCTTGGTTCTTTTCCAAATACTACACTGAATATTAAGTTAGTCGACAGATACGACAGATAATTCAGAAAGAGACGGTTACTTACGACATCATGCTCATGGATATGGACCAGCAGTTCTCGAACAATGCCTTCCAGCTTATCCGAGTCCCCGTTGGAGGTGCTGCAAGAAACTTTGGCTACCATATAGAATGAGAGATATTACAGTAAAATATGCTCATACAGCATTGTAAAACCTATGGCAAGGTCCGAAGGTTCTGATCCGATTCATCCGAAGGAAAAATCCAACAGGTTGAAGTCGGTATAGACGGGTCTTCGTCGATGAGTTGAAGAAGCCCTGCCTGCTCATGATTAAATATTTTGAATTCTGTTGAACTTGCATCCCAGCATACGTTCCCCTTTAGTTTTCGAAAGTTTGTTTGTTTTTTTTGTTGAGGCACTGCGACTCGGAGTGAAATATCAATGAGCTTTTTTTTTTTAAGGCCGACGGAAACCAATCTCTTTTCAAAACTCGCGCCCTTATTTTCCTCTGCGTTTCTCGTCCACTCTACCACACCGGCTGGTCCGGTCAATACTTTACAGTGAACAGTTCAAACCATCCCCAACTCTCGAGATTCCTAACTTTACACTTCACGTTCAGTCTCTCATAATCCCTCAGTACAACTGACTTGTTACGCCTTCGCTCCTCTCTTTCGAAATGTTAACTCGAAGCATTCTCATCCCTTTCATTTCTCTCGCAATCGTTCTAGCTGTGAACGGCGCTCCTACCCCTATTTCACCCAAGCCTCACGAAAACGCTCACATTGCAAACGCTCGCTCTGCGGTAGATTTCCTTGAGGACCGAGAAGTCTCCAACGTCAGTAACGATAACAATCTCTTGCGTCAAAATACGGTACACTCTCAGCTCTCCAATGGGCTCATGGAAAGGTCTGGAACACCGGGGAGTGGGTTAGAGGCGGGAAACCAGAACCATCCTAGCCCTAACACGATTGTGCCCCCAGGCAAGGGAAAGAATTACGCAGAGAACCAGAGGAAGAAGCAGAAAAAGAAGGAGAAGGCGAGGCTAGCCCATCTCGCCGGAGCCAAGAACAGTCCTTCGAATGCACCAGCGGAGTCTGTACATGCTCATCCTACCGTGGCTCTGAACGAGGGTGAGCACAAGCAGGAGGTCAAGAAAGAAGAGCCAAAGCCTCTTACACCCGAGCACAAAGTGGAGACGGCAGCAGAAAAGGAAGTGGAAAAGAAGAAGGATGAAGCGAAGCCTCTCAGCCCTGAACACAAAGAAGAGACTCCAGCGGAGAAGAAAGAAGATCTAAATCACGGAGGAGCGACCGAGGGAGAACTACCTCAGCCACAGACAGGCGCTTCAGGAGCTGATTTGGCAACTGCAGCGACTGCAGCGGTCGGCTCACTTGCTCAATTAACCCCCATGGTCATGCAAGGGTTGGCAGCGGGAGGTTCAGCAGGAGCATCATCTGCTGTGACGAACGACGTGATGGGCGGTGGTGCTTCTTCAGCTAAGAGCGGTGCTACTGGGGATAGTGCTCCTCCCAGTGACAGTGCAAACCCTTCAACTTCTTCTTCTGATTCATCTGGCGACGGTTCCTCCTCCTCAGCTACGTCAAGTCCCGACAAAAAGGACACAGGCGACGGCAAGGGTGACGACGCAAGTACTAATAAAGATGACGCTGATAAGGAGAAGGACGAGGAGAAGGACGAAAAGAAGGATGGCGAGAAGGGTTCCGATGAGGATGGAAAGCTTGATTCCAATAAGAATTCTGATGCTGATTCTGGGAATGGTTCCGGCGGAGAGGTCTGTTGATATTAGTATCACTACCTGAGCTCTCACTAACTTGAATGATTGTCACAGAACGTTCATGGTACCAAGAGCGCCACGAGCACTGATGGCGTTGGTATGAGGAAACGTGGTACAGAGCGGTATCTTCGTCAAATCATGTCTTTGGACTAGAATGGCTTCAAAGGAGGTCCCTACTTCGTGTACGCTGAACTGTATTACCAACAACTATGAGTTATCAACGTTTTTCGAGTGAGATTGGTCTGTGTCCAAAGTCGGATTGATGTAAGCGATAGTACTTACTCGGAGAACGAAATATCGCGTTGTGTATAACAAGATCGGTATCATATTCTATAATCGTCCGATATATCCACGCACTAAGTCTTTTTTGCAAATTTACTGCCCGACCTAATTCTTCTTCCGTAGAACCATAGGATCCATGGGCTGGTAAATCAAGGGTGTAAACATTGACATTTGTAGTAGAGAAAGGCCGGTGACTCACGCTGGACAGCCGATAGCAATCGCGACACAGGCCAAGATGGAGCAACCTTTACCGTACCCTAGACTGTTGAACATTGCTTCGGCAAACAAAGGAAACCCAAAACCGCAAAAAGAACGAAGACAAGATACTGATGCTATACCTACGTCAATAAAATCGTGTATGCAGTCATTAAGTGACCACTATAAGACTGAGAGTTCATTTACCTGAAGCAGCGTAGAGTGTGAAGACGTCGACAATGTATATTTGTATCGCCTGGAAAGCAAGAATCATACTAGCTCCGACGAAAAATATTCCCTATAAAATCACAACATCGTACTATCAGTGAGAAGTGTGGAAAGAGAAAGATAACACTGCCGTACCATATCAACTACAAACCAGTGAACGTGTGCTTGTGCGGCCCATCCAGTCATGAAGATCCCAACGGGAAAGAATATAGAGGCGGGAACAATTGTTGCTGTTGGATACATCTGAGATACCGCAACTCACGCTTGAGAAGGCAAAACTGTGGTACGCACGAACACGGTACTCAGGTTCACCGATACCATCGTTTCTCCCCTTGAAGTACATGTAGATCTTATCCATGGTTCTAGAATTGAACCAACTAGCGAATACCATACCGAGTCCGAGAGCAAGGTAATTCAAGCCCATGATACCAATGGATTCATTGTAGTTGATAGTAAATATATTGGGCATTGTAGTGATAAACACTAAAACCCAGCAAGATGGGTAAACAAAAAAAAAGTTGAAAGGAAGTAGGTAAGAGTTCCTCACGATAAAAAATTCCGTAGATGAAAGCCATATACACGCCCAGTAGTTGCAGAATTGGTTCCCGAACGAACATCACAAAAGGTCGTATTAGCGCGGTTTGGACGATGTACTTCCAACTATACAAATATCAGAAGGTTCAGTTGGATTGAGTGAAGGGAAAGAATTCTTCACTTTCGACTTTCGTTTCCGAAGATCGTAGCAAATGTGGGCAATTTCCCTGTGCCCTTTTCGACATTCATCCTAGCGGACTTCGCTAGCCTCCGGGCTTTGCGCTCTAACAATACCGGAGCGAATGCTGGGACAGCAATCAGCGAAAAGATGATGCATAAAAAATGGTAAGGCATAGACTTCACTTTCTTGTAGTAAAACGATTCCCACCGCTTGAACGGCAACGTCGAAAATTGTTGTCGACCAGAACTACGAATCGCGAAAATGAATACGGTGAGGGGATATAAGAAGGCCTGTGAAGTGATGGACGTACGACCCATCTCCAGCTCACTCGAGCGGCAATCCTAGCAATTCACAACGTAAAGACATAGACCAAACGTACGACCTGTATAGAGTACTGACCAAGCCCCAATGACCGGCCCAGCTGCAGGTCCAATCATGGGACCAAGAGCATACATAGCTATGGCCCGACCTCGTTCTTCCGGATGGAATGTATCTCCAATGACAGCACCGCCAATCTAAGTGTAAGAGCACCTATGAGATTCCTTGTCAAAATATCCTGAAAGAGCGTACGGTTAACGGAGCGCTGCCGCCGATACCTGCGAAAAATCGAAAAATGATGATTTGTGTTTGATTCTGTGCGAAGCCGCATGCGAAATTCCACACTTTGGAGGAGAGGTAAATCAATGGAGGAGGCAGTGTTAAGTATTTGGGGTCAATTCACCGAGAAAAAATGCATTGCCCAATTGAACCACGCGAGACCGACCATATATTTCACTCAATGGTCCCATGAGCTAGGACGGGTGAGAACGAAGAATCACATTAGGACGAGGTAAGCGGACTCACCAACGGTCCAATCGCTATGACAAGTCAGCAACCTAGATAAAGCGTGTATTCGTAGTTGCAATACGTACCAAAGCCAAGGACGAAGATAGAGGTTATCATATCGAGCACGACGTTGCTCGTTATTCCAAATTCATCAGCGACTTGTTGACTCCCGGGTGCAATCATTGCCGACGCCACAGGCGAAACAAAGGTGAAGAGTGCCACAACCAACGTTGCAGCCCATTTCCGACTCTTGGTCCAGCTAAGCAGGAATTAGCGGTGAATTAAGGAAGAAGACGTATAGCAGAAGTGAACTTTTTAGGATTCTTGGGGTCATCAGGACCATCCCAGTCAACAATCACGACTTCTTGAGAGCTCAAGGTGTTCGTACGACTATGATCCAGCGTTCTATGTTGTGATTCTTGTTGAATAGAGCGTCTCTCCACATCTTCGCTATCTACAATGGTCGTCGGATACTTGGACGACTTGAAATTGGTCTTTTTGTCTGGTTCAACTCGGGTTTGCGCGTCTTCATCGTCATCGTGAGTGGACATTAAGTTGAACGGGTTCTCAGATAGTTAGTGCCGCAGCACAAGAAAAGAACACGGCACGGGGGTAACATTTTCTCCTCGCGGTTCGTCGATAAGATGAATGCCGGATCCGATGCCGTGCGGATGTTCCGGACTGCGGAATGTTTGGCAGTGGCTTCCGGAGCAAACACCTCCATTCCTTTGATCTTCCATGTCCCAAGCTGTGGGCAACGTACGTTTGTCGAATTTCCTGGTTCTGTTTGTTACTCACTTTCTTCTTTTCAGACAGCGCTTGCGTATGCTCGAGTATGGCATCAAGTCGACGCGACAGACCGCATTCTTGGAAAACTTGCAGAACGAATTGCGCTCGTTCTAATGGGTAAACATAAGCCTATATACAATCCCAGCGGTGAGCTTATGTTCGATAATAGCCAATGTGTGACTCAAGCGGAAGATTATTAGTTGACTGTGGTGACTATGTCATTGTCACCAACTGCAAAAAAATTCACGTTTCGGGAAGAAAGGAACAAGAAATTCTATATCGCAAACATACGATGTATCCAGGCGGACTTCAAGAGACCCCATTCAGTGATATGATGAAAAAGAAGCCAGAGGAGGTGCGACCGACTCTCTTTTTGTTTTGCGTGTCTTCTCACTACGTACGTTAGATCATCCGACAGGCGGTATCTGGTATGTTACCCAAAAATAAACTGCGGGACAGAAGATTGGAACGACTGCGAATCTTTCCTGGCGAGCAGAGCGGCATCTTGAATGCGAATGTCATGCGTAGTTGGCATGATGGAACACTTCCGCAGGATTGGGATCCAACAAAACTCGTCACGCAAGTCCCTCGTATATTACCAGCCAAGTATCGCGACAGGCCTCAACATACACCATAACATATCTAAAACATATTTCATTATAGGATGTTCTTAATGCTGTGCTCTCCTTTTTATTGCTTCCCTCATACCGGGTGATCCTCAGGAAATTGTGTGTATTGAGGAAGTTGTGCCACTGAACGTCTTTTCGGATTTTAAGCCGAAAAGCTTCCTGAGTTTGAAAGTTCCTGTCAATCAACGAAGCTTTTCAGGTCCAATCTGCAGGTTCATTTTCGGAACTTCTTCTGTCTGCTATACTCGTGTATACCTCCTCATATCATTCATCTACAATCTCCGAGGAAGGATTAAGTGCGACATTGCGACAATGAGTTCCGGTACGCCGTTGATTTTTTATCGGTCATGATACCCTTCAATACATACTTCATTTCCCCAGCATCTCCTTTTACTCCTACGTTCCTAACAATCGATTACATCCAACACCACTCGCTAGGCATTTCCTTCTGTGGCGTTTACCTATCCAACGTTTTCTGATAAGTCATCAACAAGCGATATCATAGCATAGATGAGTGAACATGTCGCGGCGACTACTTTCTTTGAATGAGCATGAAGGCACCCTGGGCTTCTGGGAAACTTTGGGAATCGCCTGTAGATCGTGTATTTACACCGATAGATGGTTATTGGGCCAAAACGTTTCCATCAATGAAACAGCAGTATCTCTATCCAGGAGGTGTGCGTAATGTTGACCCAGCCCCATATCATGAGCCTGTGTTCGTTCCTGCAATTTCTCCGCTCATCTGTGAGTCTTCTGAATCAAAAGATGTTTGCGGGTACAAAAGTTCAGCAATATGTTCTTGTAGAAGCATTCCTGGGTATAAGAATGAGATAGGGGGAAGATAGAAAATGATTCATCAAAGACACCTATCGCCATTAGAGCAGAACCATCCAACGTCTTGTACATGTCGGCTAAATTATGATCATCCCTGCGAACAGGAGCTTTCGTAGGTTTCTCCTGATGGTCTATTTCTGATTCTTCGTCTCCATCCTCATCATCGATGATTTCATCTTCTTCAGAACCAGAAGGATTTTCCGTATCTGATAACGATCTCGTCATCGTGCGAGTAGTCTTTCCGACCAGGGCAAGTCTCGCAAGTCGCCGCTCCTTTTTTTCTTTACGATATTGCTGTGAAGCATTCAACAGTAAGCCTCGTTCATTATAATACATACTTGAGTAGTGATGTATGCATTTCAAGAGGTCCTATGATGATGTTTAGTTCACTGGTAGCGCCGGAAGAGACGGAAGATTCGATTCACTGATGAAGGGGGTGTCAGTTGAGGCTGAGGCTCTAGATCATCCTCCAGAGCAGGTGAATTATACAGAGGCAGCATTGGCGCGAGATATTCTTCATCGGTAGCGAATTTACGCCGTTTCCGAGCTCTAGAAGTCTTCAAGTGGGGCTGTTGAAGTATATCTAGCCCGGTGCCTCCAATAGGTACGGCGATATCCAAGTCGTCCTCTTCAATACTTCTTTTCCCTTCATCTTCCCGTGGCACGGGTAAAACTTTGCGGTATTTGGGCACAGAAGCTAGTCCTCCGGCATCTTTAGCCGACCAGTTACCGTGAGCATCTTGTACAGTGAGTTTGGATGAGCGCAAGTCAGTATTCTTCGTGGATTGAAGAACAAGAGAGCCATCGGTGTGAAGCCGGAGACCACTCAGGTCGAACACAGTGCTCAAGCGCGATGGAGGCATAAATCAAGAAGCGCCACATGGCTAAATTGACTTCTGCGTGTGAATATTTGAAATAACGCCTTGGAACCGACGACTACTTCAACTTATATCACCCAGATAGTAAAGCTCAAGGTCCTGTGGTCAAGCGGCGTGTCGCTGCATGATCTTGATGAGTACTGATGAAACCCGCAAAACCCGACCTTTCCAATCGATGGGGCCACGGGTTTGGGCCGCCGGACTTGAAAAAAAAAACTGATTCATGGTAGGTACTTACTTATTTTAGCCTTTCATGGGTTCAGAAACAATTTTACATCTGAGGCTAGCATGAACCTTGTCTTTTCAAGTAGCACACCACACCTTTGTTCGATGACTCTCAGACTCAGGTTTGAATTTATTGTAACCGCAGTCCCGGTTCAAGCAGAAGCTCATGAATCATTTCTCTTGGGATGCTCGACTTGATTCCCTACGCAGAGTACAGACAACCACGGATCCCACACGATGATAGAAAGAACACCATACTTGATCATCATATGTTGCACCGCCGCACAGCGGTTGGTTCATCCGTATTTATGGATCTGGATAACTAGAACAGTTTCTATCATAGAAAAACCAAATGAAATGTATCAGTCCGGGTACTTGGAAAAACAAACTCTCGCCTGCATTGGACAAGATATGTACACGAGGAGCAGGCTCGGTAAGTGCTATTCAGACCATGATCCATTTCACAGCTGCTGGTTGGTCGGTCTTCTCGAACTCGTCTCCTCCTGTGTTCAGGTCAGGACACGGTCCCAAGGATACATAGATAGTAGGATATAGAAATTTCATGACCGCTCATTCAACTTCAAATGGTTAAGGAAAAGGAGAATGGGAAATCGCGCAACAGAGAAAATCTTCACGCCACCGAACGGCAAACGGCATTGGAAATTTAGACCCTTCAATTTTGCAAGCAGCTGAATAATGGAGCAACGCGAAAGACTGCCATGAGGCATTCACGAAACAAAGACTCGGGATCGAGATATTTAATCCAGCAAGTAACTGCTCATCTCGTGTTCGAGCTAAACAAGTTAAAAGATACAGCTGAACCTAGGTGGTCGTGTTTTAGATCCACTCTCATCGGCCCTGCTGATAGGAAGTTTCGCAAGTACTATTCGATATAGAAATACACCTTTGTCTCGACATTTGGAATGGATTCCATTACGGCTGAATTCTGCCAATGGAAATAATGTAAATAAAAATAACGAAAATAACAGTAAAAATGGTCCATAATGGTATGAAGATTAATGCTAACATACATTGAGTTACATCGGCTATAGAGGCATGCATGTGAAGTCGGTCGTTATGTTGGTAGGTTGTGATGGTAGTGATAGTTGTGGAGGAGGATACGCGGGCGAAATCGGATCCGGATACATGGTTCAGAAGACGTAGCTGATAACGTGAGGATAGGTAGCTGACTGAGGAAGGAGGGTGTAAGCTGGTGTAAGGCGACATGAAAATGATATGCAATGCTAAGAAGATGGTGGCGTAGCATAATTTGAACGAGAATCTGGTGTTGTCCAAATTCAATGTTCTCCGCGGAGGATATTAGTGAAGGTGACATAGGAGTGTCCACCGCCACAGTGGGTAGAGGCGATTCAATGTAGACGCTATGTCACAGACGAAGCTGTTGGAAAGAGTTCTGCAACTAGCTTGACGGGATATAGTGAACCGCTAAGCCGTTATCCGGATTGTCGGAAGGTACATCATTGTTCTATGGAGCGTGATTTCCAGCAGCTAGGAAGCCAGAGTCACTGCCAATTCAGGGCGAGGTACATACGATTCAAAGTCAGTGTCGTCATGATCTCTGTGATGAGCATGAGAGCAGAGGGTCTGAGGGTCACTCGCGCGTCGTAGTCGAAGTCAGTGGACGGTAAGGCTTCCCATAGTGCTATACAAGTTCTTCCATCCATGCACTGCGAAGGTGAAAGTGAAAGTAGGGAGGAAAGATTCGGAAGGAGCCGGAAAATCGGTAGGAAGTGTAAAGGGTAAGACAGAGAAAATAAATCGGTCAGTAAGTATCATACAGACTATCGCTCCCACAAGTTTCCAAGAGCAATCTGTGGGAATAAAAAAACAAACGTACCTCCATACGGTGCGGTGTAATTCTCCACTTGTAATGCCTACCCGATTGGGCCGTAAAGTAACGCGAGCTAAGGAGTACGTATAAGATTCACGAAAACGAGCGCGAGAGAGAACGAATATAAACGTTTGCATATGATCAAAGTAAGGGGATGAATAAACGACGTACGTGCTTCCCTCTCTTTGCTGCCTACTCATATGTGGCATAGGAAGGCTAATTTGATTGTTCCCATAGACAATATACCCTGGACTCATTTCAGGACCAAAGTAGAAGTATGCGTTTTCAGGACCCATGACATTTGGATATTGTTGAGCCCAAGGTATATGGCGAGCGAGCCTTATGACTAGATTAGGCGATTGGGAGGCCTGTAAAGTCAATGAGAAGTGAGAAAGTTGAACACCTTACCCAGAGCTACGTAGTCAAAAACTTACAAGATACCTTTTGGACGCAACCAAGAAAAAAGGTAAATGGCCGCCACAAATACGTGAAAATGAGCAATGGCTCACAAAGAGAACGCAAGTCTTCCTTCTGAATCTTCATAACGATTATTGAAAGGATCTGTTCCAAACTGAAGGATAACATAGGATCCGGACATGATAAACCTGGCGTTGTGAGGTAGCAGAGAGCGCTCATTTCTCTCAACTTCACGCGTTTTAAGGAAATCGGGACGAACAAGAAGTGATTCCGACGAAATCAAAAGAGCCACGTGTGATGGAACCGGGATGGAGCACAACGTGGCAATCGATCGATCGGGAGGCTTGGGCACGTGGCGTCGCGTGGGCCGTTATAACTTTCCAACTTCTTGTTCCTGTTTATGATAATCTTTATCAGCGGGAAGTTGGCTTGGCTTGTAATGAGTGTTTCTATGCCCGATGTTTACTACTGTACTGTATACTACTGCACTGTATACTACTCTACTGTATACTACTCTACTGTATACTTATGCTGGTTACGTGCGCGGAAGCTCAAAGCACTTATAAGTATTCAATCTCCATCTATTCAGTGAATCTTGATATGCTTCCGCAGAGTCGAGACACACTGACAGAATCTTCGAGTTTGTGTTTGATCTTTCTGATATAAAATTTGAACCCCGTTCACAGCTGTTCACAGGCACTCAAGCCAGTGGGGTTACTGCAGTTTGAATGAGAAAGGCGCTATAAGAAAATTATATACCTCTCTAATTACTACAGTAGTTTTTTGCATTGACACGAGTCGACGACATTAGGGCTGCAGGTATTAGCAGTGTAATTAATCTTATAAATCTTCGCAAAAAATCCTTGTCATTGTCATTTAATTATACGCTATCAATCTTCCTATCTCCATTTTGTTATTTCTCGGGACCCGAGAAATTCCGCACGTACCAATGGCTAATAATTATGATAGGTTCGGGCAAAGCAGCTAAGAGTTCGGGCACATCGGCCGGATGCGTGTATTATGAGGAGTTCATATCAGCAACATGCAAATACTGTAGATGACAGTAAGTGTTGTTTGTCCAAGCAGTTTGATAGCCCACACGCGCTTGCATGGGTTATAATACCCTATTTCATGAAGTTGTGTGATAAAATCTTCTTTTGTTTGATCCGCCATGATATCGGTCCGAACCAGTACTTTACAAATGTCAGTACCAAAATGCACACTTACCTTGCAGCAACGTCGGGCGGTTTGCCAGGATACTATCGCTAGATCAGCCACTATCACTACCGAGCATGCAGCTCAAGGCGCTACGTTAGATTCAACATTCATTTCAGAGCAATTGCCCCCTCTTCCTAGTACTCTTTCAGGCGCAGATGTACACAGCCCGAAGCCGTTATTGATAATCAACTCAGATTCTTTCACCGTTGCAAGAAATCTGATCGAAGAAGATCCTGATAATGCAACGGGTAGAATAGCTGTGTTGAACCTGGCAAGCGACCAAAGACCTGGAGGGGGATGGGACATGTCATTGTCCAAAACTCAGGTTAGTCTATTTTGGTTGAGTGTGATGTACGGATTGTATCTGATATGACTCAGGAAGAGGCCCTTTGCTACTCTTCGACTCTCTTTTCTACTTTATCCCCTTCTTATTACCCGTGGCCCAATCTCGGTCCTGGGTCTATCGCCGGAGTATTCTCTCCTGGCGTTGTCATTTTCAAACATGACCTCGACCATAACTGTGTAGATCTTCCCACAGAGGAGCGCCGTGTTGTCTCTGTTCTTACTGTCGCTGCGCCTTGCGGTCCTAAATTGACGGAAGACCAGCAACGTTTTGCCAAAGAGAGTGATCTAGAAGATTTGAGAGGGAAAATCAGGCTGGTGTACCGGATGGCGGGATGGAATAATATGGATTTTCTGGTACTTGGTATGCCATTTTCTTCCTTCCCCGCTGGATTTTATCAAACACGCATCCTTCTTGTAGGTGCCATGGGCTGTGGAGCGTATTTCTGTCCTCCGCTACTCGTTGCCACCGAGATGCGTGACATCCTTCTCGAACCTGAATTCAAAGGCCGTTTTACGAAAGTCGTGTTCGCAATATACAGCGCTCCAGGGAATGGCGCGAGGAATTTCGAAGTTTTTGAAAAAGTTTTCAGAGGTGTTGAAATATAATACTGTAGGAAGAAATACAGGATACTATGGAATCGATCATAAACAAATGAACTATAAGGTACAGTCGTAGGTCAGACCTCGGGCATTTCTCTCCACATCCTCGCTCCTCAAATCGGGCTAAACTCTACGAGATCCGTCTCTCCGACCTCGTATAATTTCTCGAATCGAAGCCCGCATCTTTCACTATTTCAATGCATCAGGGATGACACAAGTTGCAACTAACGGAATATGAAATCCTTACCCTAGCTCGATAAATTCGGGCAACGTCCGCATCTGAGAATTCAAAAGGTTCATCATTGCCATATCTAGCTCATACGTTCTGACGCGGGCGACTCCATAGTTGGGTAGGAGAGGCTCAGGCGCGACATCGCGACGAACACTGGCATCGGAGGAGCTTTCAGGAGTGCGGACAGCATCTCGGAGAACAGTGTCGTCTGATAAAAGAATAGGGCAGATCAGATGTGAGGGGATTTACAAGACGTCTGGATGCGGGGTACGCACGGATAATAACTCGGCTGCCTTGTTTCATAGCCTGCCGCACATTCTTCAGGATGAGTTCGCTTTCAGTGTCTGGCCAATCACGTCTACGTATTCGTCAGTAACGCCTTCAGATAGCGACAAGTTGATCTTACAGGATGGAACGGATCTAGTGTATTCATTTAATCAGGAGTCGTTCTATAACTCTGGGGGAAAAAAAAGCATAACATACATAGTAGAAATCGCATCCTTGAACGGCTGCGTCCTTGAAAAAGTCAAACGGAATGAACTGGATCCTCTCTTTCTCCATTGCTGCAGGATACTCTTTCGCCCAAAACTAGATAAACGAAATCATGAGTATCGGCAATTTTATTGCATTTTTCGAGTAACAGTATACCTTCTGAGCCATATCAATAACCTGTGGCTGGTCTTGAAGCACCACCTTGATATGCGGGTGAGCTTTCATGAGATTCATGGTAGCATGTCCATTGCCTCCCAACCATGGCCCTTGCGAAGCGCTGCAAAAGGGCGAAATGAAGAATGTTAACAGATTTAGCATCGGTAGACCGGAGAAATAATTCACATACTTCCCCTTTCTTGAGCCCTTGCCGCTAGCAGAGATAGTTCATTTATACACTGAGCAATATTGTAATACAGGAAACTCACTGTTTTGTGATAATCAAAGAACGGATATCCGGTAGCGCGTATGAATGGGATCCCGCCATCCATTTCAGATGGATCGGTCAAGGTCTCATTGAGATATGCAGATGCTCGGAGACTTTCGTCCGTCCTACATAGACACAACGCGACATTTCAGAAACTTTGAAGATGTATGCAGATAACATGGATTCACGTACAATAAGCACACAATAGACGAGACTGTATCCGATGAGAGCAGTTTCATGCTCAATCTATTATTCGCAAAAACTCCGGGTTTTACTGGAAAAGATAGCTATTCAGAAGGTTCAATGCGGTTGATCTCGGAGCGAACACACCCTCTTTGAAACAGTGTTTGGTGGCAAGGAGACGCAAGATACGCGTCAGCTTCCTCGTATCGAGACCCGAGTGGGAAGCTAGTTCTGATACTGGTAAGCCCTCAGGCTTGTCAAGCAAAAGGTCCGCGATCCGTGCTTCGGTTACAACAAGCAAGCAAGCAGGTTCTTCGTGCTGATGGGCGATAATAAGGATGACACTCCGTCCGAAGAGAAAGGGCAATGCAAACCTCCAATGATTTCTAGACAAAGTCCTTTAACTTTTGTTCTTCTCATATTAACTTACATCATGACTCACATTGATCATTACAGAGCCCGGGGGAGCAACAGTGCAGCTGAGTTGTGCGCAGGCCGCTTCGACGATTTGAATAGCTTTGGTTAGTCGTGCAGGCGTTTCCTCGGGAACCTGGAATAGACCTGATTCCAGGGTATCGAGAGAAGGAACTGCTCGTCCAGCTGCAGCGTATTCAGCAATGATATCCTGGACAGCTTTGTTGATTAGGTCGGTGAGTGCAGTAATGTGAGTGTTGTCGAAGCTGCTCATTTTCTTGTTGAATCTTTGATTAGAAGCAGCAGATGTAAGTAGAGTAACAGAAAGATATCGAGACCAGATTTCCGTTTTATGAGCCCTGGTTGAAGGATACGGTGGGTAAAGGGCACTGTACAGCTACATATTCAAAAGAAGTTGCTGAACGAGACCGAATGATACCATCAGTCAATTGAGGAAGACAGTGTTATTCGAGCTCCGTTTTTCCGAAGAGCAATCAGCAACAAGGATCAAACGCACTTAAAATCCATTAGGTCTAATAGGACTAGCCGCTCACAGCAGCTCCAGTGGAGCTGTGTTACTAGAAGACCTTTGAAATGTACAACAGAAGTACTTATCATTCTAGTGTCGACAGCCACATTTATTATACAGACACTCTATAGTTACGTTTTCTTCATTATTCCTACAAGGACACTCATAGATACATACACACTGACAAATCAGACCGTCGCCCGCCGCAATTACTTATCTCGTTGTTCCCTAGTAGTGATACTTCCGCGCCCCTGTACTTACTTGGTATAAATACCTTATCCGGATGCTAGCCACCTCAGACGCTTGACTTCCATCGTCTCGTGTACTGAGGAACTCTCTCTCTGTTATAGATACTCACGTACTGAGTCTGTTAAGTGACCTAGACGCTTAACTCCCATCGTCCCGCGTGCTGAGTCTGTATCTTTGTTACATATACCGCGAGAGATAACACTTAATATTCCACAGATCCCTGGCAAGATATATATCTAGTCAAGCAGTGTTCGTGGTACCTAGTCTGCTTGTAATCACTACTTCATAGCAATTGGAATCTTGGGTTGGTTAAACGCACCGCGTGGGAACGAGAGACACGCACATGTGACTCTGACTTGATCGCGTTTCGCTACATCATTATTGAGTAAATAATAAACCTATCACCTTCTCATCTCCTGGAAAAAACAGAGACCAGCACTATCTCGCATGGCAGTGGTGTCTTTTAATGTTTACTAAAGGGTGCTCTGTGGAGCCAAGGTCTCGTTCAGAATGATCAACAAAGACGCAGTGGTTCCATGAACATAAAAAATGACTCCAGGCATGATATCTGTCGCAAGGTCAAGACCTCCCACTGCCATCTGTCTCTTCGACGAGTCGAGCTGTATTTGATTCAAGGATGAATTTCCGCAAAAACGCGAACACCTCGAGAATCCGATAAGTATCGCGTCTGAACAATACCCACAATACGTTCTTCGTCGTCTGCAAATGGCGCTTGGGCGGCTGGTCTGTGATGCTTACATTTGTACATACTAAAGACACTTGGATTGACTAGACTCTGAGACGAAGTGAAAAGATAGGTAACGAAAGATTTGAGCTGAAATATTGAACTTGCCTGCGGCTGAAATAAAATCGCATTGAGCTCCAATATCATAGTAAAGCGACCCAACATAATCCATGGGAAAGAGAAGCTTCGGGCATAAACAGTCATATCCTCCTACTAGAAGAATCCATAGGTGGGGTGCTGCCCGATGAAATTATGTTTCAGTAAATTTTCCCTCCTCTATCTCTGCCTGACTGTCCAGCTTATAGAGAGACAGCAAATAATGGGTTGAGAGTGCTTAGCTGGGTGTCAACACTGCCAGCACTCGCGGGTAAATCACCGAATGTGAGGGATTCTAACGCATCTGCTGGGATTGCGTCTAGACTACTCCTTCACATGGCGAGGTTCAGACCGCTACGTTGTTCCTACTTTTTTTGGTATTGGCTGCTAATTATTTACTTTCAGAAGCCCACAGCGGTTCCTTTAAAAGACCTTTGAACAATGCTGGAACAGCTTTTGCAGAACCTCCAGATGCTGATTTCGGTGTTACCAGTTTATAAACGAGGTGCACCGCAAGCTATGTAGTCGGCTAATCAACGTTCGGGAGAGCCTGCTTAACACTGCTCGCAAGGACGAACTATACAAACGCACAAATGTGACTCTGACTTCTTCGTGTTTCGATATACCATTTACATGCATAAACCTAATCACCTCCCTCAAAAGCAGGGCGAGTACAAACTAGACTGGCAGGACCACCTTACAAGGCGGTAGCAGTGGCTGTTGCCAAGAAGGAGCTCCACGAAGCCAAGGTCTCGCTCGGGATGATCAACGAAGACGCCGTGGTTCCATGGCCATAAAATATAGCTGTAGTTCCAGGCATGACATCTTCTGCAAGGATAGAATCCTCACCGCCAACTACGTGAGTCCCATCGACAAATCCAGTCGCATTCGATCCAAGGATGAATTCACGTAAAAACACGAAAGCCTGGAGTCTCCGATAAGTATCGCGTCAGGTTAATAACACGCCCTACGACTTACCGCCTCTGGGACAGATCTCGGAACAAAGTGACCCGCGTTTTGGAACAATGCGTATGTGAGATTCCTTTCTTGATGAACGATGCCGGCAAAACGTCCTTCGTCGTCTGTGAATGGAGTGGCTGGCTTGCGAGTGAATCCTTGGATACCGCCGAAAGTGATGTTCTGAATGACAACTGTAGATAACTCAATGGGTTTACCTTCAATTGAGTTCCTGTGAAAGCCCACCCTGAAGTCCACGGTGTGCGACTAATGAATCATCATTCCCTTCATATATGATGATATGTACACCCCTTTCGCTTGCATTCGTAGCGAGTTCTGTCATGAATGCCATCGGCCTACACATGATGTTAGATCCAGAGCATTAAAAAAGATCCAGTGGCTTACTCGACACCTGAAAAAATCGAAATCAGTCCAGTTCAGAGATGAATCAGGAAATATCTTACTAGGATCTCCAAATGGATTCGTTCCGGGGCCTAAGGTGAAATCAGAGCGTTCTGTCATATGAAATGTTTCCTCTTACCTTCGTGTGTGGAATTACCAAAGGGATTACCGAAAATCTCTACCCACTCTTTGATTGGAGCGTGTAATGCGGCGCGAGTACGATTATCTTGAAGAAGTTTTCAGTGCTCCAGCACAAGCGCATAGGCGATATCAAATAATACATACCGTTCAAAAAGACACTGGGATCAGACGGGACCTCCGGAAGAAGTGCATCTGGAATGTCATATGCCTACCAAAGGAGGGTGAGCAACGACGGATTTGAGTTTAGATAATTACTAACATCGAACTCGCCTACGGCTATAGATGGAATTGCGATGAGTTCCAAATCAATATCAGATGAGACTTAACGTACTCCATGGGAAGGAGAAGTTTTGGGCATAATCAGTCATCTCCTCCCACAAGAAGCATCCATAGGTAGGATCGAGGGTGCCATTGGGACGCCCGATGAGATTCCTCTTTAATAATGCTCTTCTCTCCTCCATTTCTACTGCCCGATCGTCTAAGTCGCGGCTCGACAGCGAGGAACGAGCTGAAGAAATCGTCCTCCTGCTTAGGCTTCGCTTTTTGGGGATCCTTGGCAAGACTTCAGAGTTCGAAAATAGACGCGCAGTGGTGAAAGGATCAGTAATTGTTGGAATTATCCCATGCTGAGGATAAGTCAAGTTGGTGTCGTATCCACATAGGTGTTCCCTAAAATCTGTTGAGCGATGTCTTGGGATACCAAAGAACGAATCCGCACTGTTCTTTAAAATATTGAAATACGTCCGGGTCAAATCCAATGATTTCCGGATATGTTTCGAGGGTGATGACCTTAATACACCAACTAGGTAAGACAAAAGGATACATCGCAGTGAATATCTATCACCGTGGAAAGCTCCTCGTACAAGGCAAATCCGCCGATAGTTCCATCGCCAATTGAAATTTTGCGAAGATTGACTGGGGGTTTAGGCGTCGAGAAGATTGCTTTGGTGATATACGGCTGAAAAATTAACATTTATGATCATCAGCTCAAGATGGAAAACAGATATGACTCACAATAAATGTTCCAGCATAACTTTCTCCGGTGAGATAGAAAGGCCGAGTGGCAAGGCTTGGAAAGACCTTGACGAGATTTGTGAGAAATTCGACCTGTACGAAAGTGTTGAAATAAGGATTGAAGAACACCAAGTGAATACATACGAAATCCTGCCCGAGCTGATCTTCGCTATCAACTAGGGGAAATGATGGTTTGAACGGGCTGGTGGTCTCTCAATAATCTTACACCCACCGTATCCCGCGGCATCCGATGTTGAAAATCCAGTTCCAACTGTTGTAAGATTTATAAGCATGATTCAACGCGGCTTGATCTGGCCTTTACCTGGCTGATCTACCCAGAAAGCATCTGCCAGCTTGTTCCAGCTGAATTCATTCTCAACAATGGAGTAATCACCCGTCACTTGAAGGGGTCCATTCTCTGTCATCAGGCCAACAAGACTAGAAGAGCCCGGGCTGATGAAATACGAGTCCGAGGAATGAAAACCAGATCCGGAGACGGGTTGAGTGAGACTTACCCTCCATTTAGCCAAATAAGCCATGGTTCATTCTCCCGTTCTCCAGCACCCACAGTAATCGAGCCCTCTTCCTTTTCAAAAGCCCAGAACCAAAGGGTATTGTTAGGATGTCCAACACGATTGACCCCGATGTTGCCTGCAAAATTTCGTGCGATTGGCTTTGTGACGTTTGGTAATGGATGAGTGACTTCGAAGTCTATAACTTGGGTTGTAGAAAAGATATCTCCAGATCGGTGGGGGACCTACAATTTTGCCATGCCGGGCTGTAATCGCCTTTAGGTATTCCTGTGTAGTTGTGAGGGAAGGAGCCTGAGGAAAGCTTTAGGTACTGGTAGCCTCAGCGTACGAAAGACAACTTGCTTGGTAGTCTTTGCGCAAGTGCTTGACAAGCGGCAAGAAGCAGTAGTAACAAACGAGGAAAATCAAGCATTGTAAAGACTTCTTGCGAGTGTGTTCTTCATCCTCCGTGTATATAGCTGTAGATTTAGAAGTAATAATCCGTGATCTTTCCGAATAGAAGCATGAAATCCATTGAGCATATGTAGATGTCCATTTTTACAATCGTTACCAAACCTTTGCGTAACAAAAGATAAGAGACAGCAGTCAGCTGAGATATCGGAGCTCAAAGTCCATGAGTTCCAGTGACGGAGGCGGAGAGAGTAATACTTTTCGAGCATTAGAAGAGAAATTGGAGCACGCCCGGCTCGACCTGGTCCGACTTGAGTCAGCGTCACTCAAGTTGAACAAAAACCGCGTTTTGGGCAGTAAAAATACCACGGGATCCTCCTGTCGATAACTGGGATTCAAGCTTGAATTTGTTTATATAAAGATATATCGCAAGGAATACATTCAAGTTCCATCCTCGACGAGAATGTGGGAAACGTGACGTTCTTGGAAGTCAGGCGCTCACAAGCAAACCCTAAGTCCGGTCGGTGAACTATTAAGAGTATGTAGGCAGCGGCAGCACTCCCATGTATCCAGATCAATTGAATCGTCGGTCCTGGGCTAAAATGAAATGATACGATTTCAGGATTGCTTCCACTTCGTCCCACCCGTCGCCGTCGCCAGTCACGCTCTTCAAATCTGGGAAGAGTTGATGTAGAGCCAAGGCAAGGGAAGGAGGATCCGATACATCATCATTTTTACTGCAATGAAAGAACCACAACGGATGCATGAACAGAGTAGGTTCGGGAGGTGCAGTTCCAGTAGGAACATCTACTTGAATCGGGTACCGAAGGTAACGCAAATTTCGACATCCTCGAACAAAATGGGCTAGAGAGCTCACAGGCGGCACCTCGAGCCATACAACAGCATTGAAATAGAGGCTCACGATGTGAGGCCATGATGATGCGATTCTGGCCGTGAGTTCATCGGTTAGAATAAGCGGGGAAGAATACGTTAGACTTTGAAGTTGATTGAGCTGTAACAGCGGCGTGAACAATGCCCAATAATCTGAACGATCCAAATCGTCCGCAAATAGTGACGTCGCTCTTTCGATTTTGAGTTTTTGTAAGGAAGGGAAACGGCGGAGCGTATTGGTAACGCTGAATGCATCGGCAACCAATACAGGAGATTCCACCCATTCCAAAGACAAATCCTGTAAAATGGAAGGCGAGACGACCTTGAGAAATTTACGCAGGTTTGAAGTAAACCCTACGATCGAAAGTCGTTCCAAAGAGGGGAACCCATTTTGGATGCTACCATACTCGAGGATGTCATCGCGGGGTAATGTCAATGTGAGAGAGGTCAAATCGTCCAGAGATGCCAGGATTTGCACGTAGTCTGGTTCATATTGCGGTAAGCGACCTAGGACAAGAGTTCTCAAGTTGCGAAAACATCTTAAGGAAGAGGAGATTCCAGAAACCGCCGCGGATGAGATGGATAGAAATTTTAGTCCTGGATTTTTTGAAGCAAGAAGGGCAAGCGAAGGCCCAAGATCGAGATCATTAGATGGCATGCGGGTCAGCCAAGGAATGGAAACGTTAGATATGGAGCTCGTCAAGAAAAAAATCAACGAATTTGTGCTAATTTGGAGTCCAGCTCGTAGCTCGACTAGATTTGGAAAGATAGGTTTTGATTGGCCAAGTATTGCATAGACCGATTCATGCACATTGGAAGGATCCTGTTGTTCGAATTCGCGGACTTTGCGAGCGTAATAATGAAGTCTATCCCAAGAAGATGGAGCAATCTGCTCTACGATCATCTTTGTGCAACAACAACAAGTGTTTAGTAACTTACATGACCTACAAGAGCTGGGTACACACCTTTTTCCCATTGAGGATCATAGTATCTGGCAAAACCGATAGTAATGGTTCAACGCTAGTTATCTGCCGCCAGAGAACATTCAGAGCAGGCTCTAAAAAGGCTTTGGAAGTAAGAGCCAATGATAAAAGTCCTTTCCGACAGTTGATATCGTCGCGGGTTCGGAGCATATGATGGGAAGCTCGAGAAGTGCCAGGTTCTAACTCTTCGCATATCAGAGATATTAAATCCGTATTCAACATATCGTGCGCAATAATGTGGAATGTGAAAAGAGGGAGGAGTTCTTTTTTTCGTGCACGGACCATGCGTGATTTCATTACTCTCTCCGCAACTGTTATGTTTTCCTGGAAACGACCTTGTAAAAAAATAATCTTTATACACGGATATTTTTCAATAGGTATATCAGCCTACACATGTACATGCACTAGAGGTAATTCATAAGAGTTTGTTGTTGCTGCGTTATGATTTTATGGGTCCAAATCATTATACACGCTGTCATCATGTCATCTCCTCAACAAGGTGTTCTTTTTCTCAAAGGCTATGCACCTCTAAATGAGTAAGTGACTTACAGTGTGGCGTATCCACTTATAAATAAAAGAGTTACTCACTCCAATTCGCCCCCCAATCTACCAGCAACAACAACAACTCTACCAACATCATGTCCAGCAACGACGAAATACATCAGCACGAGGCAATATCTGCTCAAGGTCTTGTTGACTCTCTCACCCATGAATCTCTGGCCCAGTCCGTTAATAGTGGCGTCGACGATCAATCTCAACCAACCAATTCAGATGAGGGACAAATTGATACGCCGTCGGGCACAGTCTCTTCAACTTCATCCACCATTGAGCAGGAGGAAAAGACTGCGCGGCAAATATCCAATCCGAATGCGAGCCGAAAAATCGTGAGAGTAGGATTGACGTCGGATAGTGATAGCTCAGGGGATTCTGAATCTGAATGGGACTCTGATGAAGAGCCTGTAAGGCCTAACCAAGTTCGTCGAGGATAAGCTGTAGGTATTCACTCTCTCAGCATGTCTTCGGTGGCTTATGACATCGTTGCTAGCGCTCATTACAAGAAGTAGAAGGATGATTGTCGGTTTTCAAGGTGTACATAATCCTCAGTGGACAGCAGCAAAATGTATTGAATATCTATAAGTCTATGTATGTCGACCAGTCTGCCATGAGGTGCGACGATCAAAAGAACAAGAATGAACCAAATGGCAAGTGAAGTGCTAAACAGAAGGAGAACCAACGGTGTCTACATCGCATTACCCTAGCGGCGGCACGCAGAGCATGGCCCGTTCACAGCGCTAACGGGAACTTTCCGAGCTTCCCTCAACCTGAGGCAAAAAGAAATTCGCAACGAGCAGGATATATCAGAAAGTGGAAATGCTTACCACTGGCTGCAAGTGTAGGCGCAGTTGGGACATGCACCTTTAGCCGCATGTACCCTGCTGTTAACACAGTTACTTTGATTGCAATCGACCTAAAAGGCCCTAGTCAAGCAATAATAATAAAAGAAGGAACGATCGAAACTGACTTTGACACCCCCGTCAATGGGTATGAGATGTCCACAAGCAAATTGGGTGCAGTTGATGGAGCGGTAGCACATTTTAGTAAGATCTCTGGTTTAGGGGCAGGTACTGTTAATTTGTGCGAGCAGCTCGTAAGTAAGAGGAAGCCAATACCTTTGTAAGTACTATATATCCAAAGGATGGGAGGAGGATGGAATGATGAATGATTGTCCTCGAAGTCCTACTCCTTTATACACCTAGCATTGCTTGCCCAACGAGCCACAGGGAAGTCGAAAGGAATGTAGAATCCCGAGTACACAAATCCGCAAAGGGAAAATATTAAATTTGATTAGAGGCATGGAATGCATTATGAGACAGGCTATAGCATATCATGTCAATATAATGGCGTTCGACATCGTTTCAAATCATTTACTGCTAGTGGGTGACTCAAAGTCCGAAATACGATGATCAACAAGAATGAGGTCCGGGAAGGTTATCACTTGCTGCCCAGACGTACCTTAAGCGGTCGGAACACTGATTTCAGCGACTCCGAGAATCGTACTTATGACGAGTATCGACGTCGGGAAAAAGCAGTGAATTGAGAGTCATCCAGGGGTATAGACGGACGGCGTCTGCATCTATTGTCATTTATCTTTGATGAGAAATCTGGACGAAAATGTTCAGCTATGGTAATTATTACACATCTCAGCTCCCGCCTTTGTTTGCGGCCCTCGTCAAACGAGCCTTTTGGGTGGCAAAAACACCAGTATCAAATCAGAGGCGCGGCAATACGCATTGTGTCAAGTCATCAACACTGGTCCAAACCGTACGAGTTGTCGTACACGACCTGGTCCCACTGACTGGTCAAAACGCTATTGACCTTACGAAAAAAATCTAAAACCACTTGTTCCAAAATGAATGATTCCACCACTCATCGGGAGCCTTGACAGCTTGTATATTGCGCCCGGCCTTATTAGCGCTTTTACAGGCCTGCAAGAACCACAGCTCGGGTACACCTTCACGTCGGAGGTATTCCAAGACACGATGATAGTTAAGTCCAACTGCGTGAGGACCGTGGCTGTCATCGGATAGCGCTAATCTTCCACCATATTGAAGGATGATCTAGAGACGTATGCAATGAAAAATTTGTGTACCGAGATTCAAAAAGGAAAGTTGCTTCTACCTTCAAAACGTCCTCCGCCGGGTATGGAGTGTTCCAATTTTTCCTAAAAGCAGCGGCATTTACTTCGAAAAGAGCACCATACTCGGTAGCATACGATATGTTTCGCTTCAATAGCTCCCATGAGCGAGGGTAATCTGAGAGTTGTATTTCCGGGTGATAAAGCCGACACAAGTCAAAGTGACCAATGATTTCCGGATGGAATCTCTGTAGTAGTTGGAATTGTGCATCAAAGTAACTGCATAGGAAGTTCTCCATTCGTTCCCTTTCTGATCTTCCTGACTGTTTGTTCAAGGATTTCTCGAACATGTCTATATCAAAATCGATGGGTATTCCACCAACATGATGGATGGAGCCAACGATGTATTCAATCCTACCGCGATGGCGTTCCAACAAGGCCTCCAATTGGTCCAAATCGATAGAAGTAATGTAATCTGTCTCTAGTCCGACTAGCAAGGTAACCTGAGACGCATATTGCGTTTTGAGGCGATGAGCTTCGTGTATGAAGGTATTGAACTGATCATGCAGAGCTTGCAAATCTATTTCTGCCTTGCATCGCCACATATCAGTTTTGAGAAATTGTTTAAATTCGAGCTGATCACCTCTTCGGGATATAGGTCCTCAGTCCGATATCTAGGAACATGCTCAGTAAGCCCGTATACTTCAAAGCCGCTCCGAATGGCTTCAAGCACAATTTCTTCTAGATCACCTGTGGCATGGCGACAGAACTGACCGGAGTGTGAATGATGACTGTAAGGCATAGAGATGAGAGTCAAGGTTTAAGCCCAGTTGGCGTCTAATCTTTGAGCGTTAATGTCGACACAGCATCCTCAACAATCTCTCCGATTATTTTGATCCGTTTTTTCGTACTCGGAAAAGTAGATATGAAGCACATACTCATTGGCAGTAAGTGAATAAAGGCAAGCAATCTACCTGACTTCTTTGATTCTCGGGTGGTGAACAAGCGATTCTTCTTTATGAAGAACACTTGACGTCGCCTGGGTCGCCTGTGCTGTACCGCGGAAAGCAAGGGTAACTGTCAGTACTAATGGACAGGTGAGTCATTTGATTAAAATTTCGGTGTAGGAGGAGTATTAGAATGAGTACTAGCGATGTTCTTCATGTGGAACATGAACGGGTAAACCTTGGTAGACCTTGTGTTCATTTAATATTCTCAGTAGAATACTAATACCACAACAGGACGACCGTCACCAATTCCGTCGTCCCCCTTGAGGAAAGCACATCTCGAAAAACTTCCGGTGCCCCTTAGTAGGATCTCGTACCGATGCAGCTAAATGTCCCGAGGTTCTTTCGTACAAGGGAGCGAGTAACAGACACCTTGAATAACATCTTGCGTATGTATAATTTATGAATATTACCCTGCGAGCCAAGAAAAGAGTGTTAATGTATGTAAAGGGATGGTCCTTGACAATCATTGTCTGGATTACTACACATGAGATATAAAGTCCGTGTTATGCAAAGCAAGTTCGAAGAAGGAAGTAAAGGGAAGGCAGAAATGATAGCAAATCCGAGTCCTATAGCGGGAGGTGAGTCAACGAAAGCGAGACAAACAATCTATTCTGCAAGGATAGTATCAATGGACTTGTTCA
Organism: Lentinula boryana; assembly: GCA_027886635.1. Lineage (NCBI taxonomy): Eukaryota > Fungi > Basidiomycota > Agaricomycetes > Agaricales > Omphalotaceae > Lentinula > Lentinula boryana. The sequence goes on from MU790624.1 coordinate 54,446, forward strand.
GGAAATCTTTACGCAGCGTCAGGTCCGCTTTCGGAAATCTCGCATTCATAGCTTCTCGAGCGGTTCTACGACACGCAAAATAAGCAAAATCCATCATTCAAGAGCAGGAACACGTACTTCTTGGTGACAGTCATTAGATCTTGAGTACTGAGGTAGCTTCGCAGTGCGGCGAAAAGTTCCTCATCACTAGGATTCGGATTTTGGCTGGGTCCTGCAAACGGATTCATAGTCGTTGCCATCGAGAATGTAGATAACGGCCGCTGTTCTTGGCTGGCAGGCATATTTGGTGGCGCGAATGCCCCGGACTGAGATCCACCAAAGCTACCACCTGTCATCATGTTACCCATCATGGTGGTTCGGGGATCCATAACGGCAGGAGTCATCATGGGATTCATACCCATTCCCATTGGCATTCCGTACATACTTCCAGTGTTCTGGTAGCCCATTGGCATGACCGGGCCCATAGGCATATGTCCTCCATAATCGGACCCAACAGCCGAGCCTGGCCCACCGCTGAAAGGCATGTAGGGCAGCTGAGGCGCTGCATACTGCTGACCGCCATGATGTGAAAGGTTGCTTAGAGATTGCTGGCTACCCGTGAACGGGTTGTGTTTCGAGCGACTGTTCATCGTCAAGTTCGTGTCGCGGTAGTAATCACCAGCTTGAGAACCTTGTTGATAATTGTAGGGAGAACCAGTTCGAGAGACAGGCAGACGCGGTTTACTGTATCCAGTTTCATTTGAATGACGTGATCCAGTATCCCAAGCTTCGGCTTCGTATTCTAGGCAAAGTTGTTAGTCACGATATCAATGAAGACAAAATAAACGGACATACCACTAAACTTCTTGAGCGGAATCATCGACTCTTCAAACTTGTCGTCGTCGTTGACAATGACTTTTTTGTCCTTCCCTTCACCAATGACCAATCGAGTGTTACCCCATCCAAATTCATCCATGCACCAGAAAGAGTACACAGGAAGGAAGAAACTGTAGATTGGATACCTGGTACAAGAATGAGAACAAATTTTGCAAAGTCTTCATAGTATCCAAAACTTACGAAAGAAGGTAGACAATCATCCATCCTATGAGCATGAATTCACGCTTCAGAATAAATATCAATATCTGTACGAATGCGTGAGATCGTGGTACCAATCAGCGATAGATAAAACTAGCCTGAAGACCATACCCAGCTGCAATCATGATGATTGCAATCAAAGGAAAGGGAGATTTGCCAATGGAAACCACGATAATGAGATATAAAAGCTGGAAGCTTCGAGTGAGAACGAGGATTAGAAAAGCAACAAGCGATTGAACATACATAAACGACAGTGGAGGGCAAGATCTATAACAAAAAAGTCAGCCAAAGAAGATTACAGACAGCAACCATCGCTCACCATTGTACTAAGGAGATCAACGAACACAAATATACGCATAGAAAAACAGCAGAATCCAATGAGTTCAGGAAGCATAACCAATTCACAGAGGTTGTGAACTGTCGAATTGATCCAACGACGACGTTGAGAGAATAGCACACGAGTGGACTCCGGGGCGACCGTGTGGGCGACAGCATCGGGATTGAACTTGGTCTTGAATGTAGGGAAGTGTTTCATCAACAGTGTCGTCAAGTAACGATCCTCTCCCAAAGAGAACAGATTCTTCTTGTGCAATGTGTCGACGTTAGGTTCGGCGTATTCGTCAATTACACGGTTCGATATGATAATAGGTCGTCCCTTGTCCGCGGTCCGAATACGATAGAGACTGAAACAACCGGGAAGGCAGGTGACTGAGCCGAAAAGACTCTCAAACGCCTTGGTCAAGTGATGGGATATGTAATACTCGTATACCTGAATCATTGTCCACCAGGAAGTATCCTCGTTCGCTACTTTGGTTTCCCCGCATATTCCGATAATATTTGAGTCGATAGCAGTGGAAGCGACCAACCTATTGAGGGATTCCGGTGTCACAGTCTATGAACACAATCTCAGGTTTTGTGACACCAAGAGAGTTCAGAAAACTTACTGTATCAGCGTCGACAGTGAAAATGTATTCGTAAAAGGCTGGATCGATTCCGATGACGTTCCTCATCTGATGGTATAACTCCAGTTCCAGTGGACTCATAGGTGCATCGAAATGAACTCGGTTTAGATAATGCATCAGCAAAATCTGACTGTCACGTTTTCCACGATTACCAGGTTTCGAGCGCTCAGTGGGTTTGCCAACCTTTACAACCACCATGTACCTGATGAAAAGCAGTCAGGAAGAGAAGCCACACTTGTATAAAGGAAGCGTACGGCACGACATGCCCCTCGAATTCATACAATCCAGAATAGACCTTGCCATAATTCAACGCACGAGAGCCTTCTCCAACCGATTTGAACATCAGCGGCTCGGGGTCAAGCTTGGGATCCACACCGAGAATATCCTGAACGATACGAGGCGTGGTACGGTCATTCCCACTCCCAGTGATGTTTCCATCACAGATGATGAATATAAGTTTGCGTTTGTCATCATAATTAAGAGCAGCAAGCGAGTCGATCGTGCGACGAAGAGAGTCCTCGCCTTCGGTATAACAGGGGACTTGACAGAGCACAAACTTGTCTTGTAATTCCGGGGTACGTTTTGGGGCAAGCTGTAGAGCAGAAAGGACTATAGATACTGGTAAGGAGCAGTTGACGAAAGGAAAATAGAAATACAAACATTTCAAAACCATAGTAGACATTAGAATAGCAGCAAACACAATCAATGTAATGTTCGGGGCTTGACACCTGGCGGTAGTACGATAATCAGTTTCGCCAATGTAAAAAACGTTGTTGAGACAGTTCAAATTCTGCTGCCGATAGGTTTCATTTAGATTACCAAGCGCAGTGTTCAATGCGTCGGTGATATCTTGGCCAGAACGGTCCTTGAAAACGGTCTCGATGCCAGTGTCCAGGAAAACGTACGCGTCGTTGTTTTCGTTTTGGTCTTGGGTGTAGAAGTAGTCAGTCAGATCGTAGAGGTTGTTGTTATAGACACCCCAAATCCTAATAAAATAGTTGAGATGGACGATACATATGGTAGGCATTATTCACTTACTTTTCGATAGTATCATCAGACGCAGAAGACTGAATTTCATCCCAACTATGCACGAGCGTCCCTTTGTGAAACTGGTTGATCGCCGGCTGGAATATCGAAGTATACCAATCTGAATCATGAAGTTTGCTCGTGGTGGACTGAGCAAACTCTCCAGACGAGTGATCCGCGGTCGGCTCCGTCTCAGTGAAATTCTTAAAGGTCAACTTCATCGTAGATGTCGGACCGAGATCTCCGCAGCCCAAGACAAGTGGTACTGGGAAATAATATGTTAGATCCTGTCCAGCGAGTGCCTCGAGAACGTCGTCCGTATTAGAGTCCTCTCCACTGATATCACTATGTTGACCTTGAACGAAATTCGACACGTCGTAAACTTTGCCCTGAATAGCGACATAATAGTCATTATCTGCGGTATGCTCTGCGACCTCGTTCGTCAGCCACGCGTCGTCGTAGTTGGGACAGAGCAGCCGGCCAAATATGACGATGTAAAAGATGACAATACCGTTCAGAAGGAAGATAAGCAAAAATATTGTGACCTTTTCCCTCCAGGCAAGTCGCACATCAGGCCGTTTCATTCGCCCAACGTGCGTTAGCAAAAACGATGGAATGAACCAGGTACATGCCCAAACAGTCCAAAGCCAGATACGGCGACTCCTCGTTGAAGGAACTTCTTCAACAGAGTTTGGAGCGTCCTTGACGACCAGTCCATCGCCTTCTTTAACAGACGACACTGCAGGAACTGTACCAGTGCCCGTAAGCAGCGACTCGTCCTTCTTATCCCACTCGGACCCCCAACCGCCATCATCTGCCTGGCGCCCGAACGCATTGGGCGTTGAAACTTGCGCAGGGGAGTTCGGCACCGGTAGGGCATCATATGTTGGACCTTGATTCGGGGAACGATATTGTGTTCCGTTCGTTCCTGTCCTTCTTAGCACCAAATCCTCATTACTTGCTCCAAGCCCACCAGTGTCCAATCCCTGAGATGCAACACCTCCATAACCGTATCCCCCTCCTTCATGTGTGTACTCGGTTCCATCGTCTGGCGCAAGGCTCACATCCTCGTCATCCCTCTCCATACCTGCATCCTCTAAAGCCCTTTTAGCTTCCTTTTCCACAGCTCGTACAGTATCCTCCACCATCTTCCATGCAGAATACGAGAGCCAAATCGAACGATGACCAACAATATAATCCACACCCTCTATCCAGCCGTTGGCACGAGCGCATTGTGTGATTCTCTCACTCTCCGACCCACGCATAGTTGGTACATACCGATCACAAAACTGAGCTAGGTCAAAGTCTACGATGTATTCGACACTGCGACGGGAAGCGAGATCAGGCAAGAGGAGACTACGAATCTGAGCCTTGACTCTACGTTTGTCGAAAGAGTTTGGTGAACCAGAATCGTTTGGACGAATACAGGATATGGCCCATAGACGGGCTTTGGAGATGTTGGTGAAGAGTTCGGAGAGTGTGAAGTTGATTTGGGTAGTGACAGGATAGGATTTGCCTCTGTCGAGGTCGAGGTGTTCTTGAGCATCTTCTGAGGTACGCTCGCCTTCGCCTGTGAAACTTGAGGAGACTATGGGTGTGAGAGTACGAAGTGGTCTAGAAGAAACTTGTGCTTGGACAACAATTGACTCATCCTTATAGTGCTTTTCTGCTGCAAGACTGGGACCTGAAAACAGTTTGGCGACGAAGGTATCGCTCGAATTCCTCAACAGCGGGACGAAAGACGGGTCCAGTAGATCCGTGTCTTCCTCGACGAAGTTTGTAGCATCGTACATACAGTTTCCGGCGTAATGGTTGACACCGAACTGCATACGATTTGCTGTGGAACCGGCGACAAAGGAAGCATGCACGCCAAATTTAGCTTGCATCTCCTGCAGCAAGTCCTCATTCCGATGGTCACTACTGCCTTTGCCCTGCTTATACGCCGACGATGCCTTGTTCATCAGTGACAACAATCCTCCGGGCTTCCGTTGAGCCTTATCTGGCAACTGACCTCTCAGCATTTCCACGCATGCCGTATTGTCCATCGTTGATATCTCCGGGATGGACACTCCGTCGCTGACAATGTGGCTGTTGTATCCGACACTATCCTCAAACATGTGGCGGGAGAAGTACGACTGAAGCATTTCGTCGGCAAAGTTGATGCAGAACTCGTCGAAACCGTTCTGCCCGTAGGCGGAGACGAGAGGGGCGGTGCCGGAGAGAGCAACGGAGCTGGTTCCGGCTGGACCACGCGATTGGTACCCGGGTTGATCAAGCATAACAATCTGGCTGTGGGGAGGTAGCGCTTTGGATGACGGGGCAAGCTTGTGATTTGCTGTTTCGACGACGAAAGCGAAGAGAATGGCATAGAGATCGCGAACGAGTTGATCTCGCTGAGAAGCACTCTGCTGAGCACTCAGCAAGACGGTGTAGAGCTCTTTACGAACATAGCTCGTCTTGTTTGTTAAAGCCTGCGAGAGATCTTCGGAGGAAATGCCGAGCAGACGAGATACATGGTCAAGAACCTCGACATTGGTGACGTGAGCAGAGACAGTATGAAAATCGCCTTCACCAAATTCCAGGTTGCCCAGAAGAAGAATGGCTACAAGGAGACTGAAAATGGCAGCGGTGGGTTTCGGTTTGAACCCAAGTGTGCGCATGGCAGCCCGCAAGTCACCCATAGCTATCGAGTCGTCGCTCGAAGGACCCGCTGGGAGCCTGTAAGTACCCGAAGAAGCTAGAAGGGCATAATCTGAAGGATCCTCGATATTCAGTGAATCTCGTTCAGCGGAAGTACATCCAGCAATGAATTGATAAAAGACGTGGAAAGATCGTTCTTCGTGAGTAAGACGGTTAAGTCTAGATTTGTCAAGTGCAAAAGTGAGTACTTTGGCGCCAGAGATTCTCCCTCGCTCGTTAAAATGGAGCTCGGTATACCGACTGTGCCGTGACGCATTTGGGTTTATGAAAGTTTTGGAGTTACCAAATGAGTCAAGAACAATCCCGAGTGCTTTGACCTGTTCTGCTATTTTAGCCTCTTTGCTTGAATGACTGGAGAGTCTGAGGATCTGGTTGGTAAACAGACGGAAATTTGATGTTTTCCCAGAACCTGTAATACCCCTGCGAATGAAAAACTTGGTGACAAAAGAATCAAAGCCTAGAATTAGATGGACTCACCTTGCGACCAATGCTTGCGACTGGTTCCTTCGTCTCATAACTAGGTAAACTCTCGCAGCAAGGTCATATATATGAGGCTGAAGAGGCTTTGGTGAATCAACCATAGGCAGACTAGTGTCTTTATACGATCTTTCCTCGTATTCCTTTGCACTTGCATTATTAACACTCGCTAAAGTTTTATACGGATTGATAGCGACAAGATTGGTCGCTCCCACACGAGTATACGGTAGATCTGCTCTGAACCTAGCCTGCAAAACTGCTAGAATAGCGTCGTCGGTTGGGTAAATGGTGGCCGAGCCGGAAGAAGAAACGAGGTCAATGAGGTCACCAGAGGCGATGGCCTGTACATTATGATTCGAGGCCATGACCGTAAGGAGAGAAGAAAGGGAGAGAGCAGCTCAGACGCTGCGAAAGTTGGTGATAAGTGTAACAGCGAGTAAAGAGGAAGAAGGAAATAATAATAGATGCACACGGCGACGGACTGCCTGCCCAACCAATTCATTCCCACGTGGCGTCACTGGCAGTACTCCCGCTGGCTTTCGCGGCCAGCGGAACTGTAGCCTGTCTCTGAGTATGATAGACTAAGTAACGCTAGATTGACCTTTGCTTCTGTGCACCTTTATATTGCAAGAACGATCAAGAAGCCGTGAGCGAAATATGCAATCAAAATTACATCCATATTTATTCTTACACTCGAGACTGGTTTCGAACTGAATGCAGCTATCTTTGCTATTGTAAACAAAAGTAGGAATAATTTAAGTAGAAATGGGGCCATGATGGATGTGCGAAAGACTCGGTGGTAGCTTGCTTATATAGCGCTCGTATGCAGGTCGGAGTACAGTTAATAAACTGGCAGAAGTGACGATCCTATTAATCCTCAAGACGCGTCCAGGTGCCTATAAGTAACTCGATATAGAGTGAAATAGAGGCCTTGGGAAAGAGAACCGTGAGTAAGGATTGGGAGCGATAGTAAGGAGCATTTGAATGGCTGGAAATTCAGAGGCAAAAAAAATAAAGATTGTCTCACACGCCATTGAGCGTCGAAGTGAGCTGAGTTATGGTATCATCATAAAGCCATACGGCGAACAAATTTGTTGCAGTGTTCAAGGACTCACCGTCACTGTAAACGCAGTCCTGAGAATTTTTCGCCCAAGTCATGCCCTTAAAGCGGGTAATCTATGCACTAGGGTACTTGTGAGTTCAGCTACGTTTTCCATTTTGTGAAGAAAAGATGATGTTTTACTTACGCCTTCGTTTTGGTGTGTCAAAGTCTGTATTCTTTGAAGGCGTTGGTACCTTTCCCGGTTTGCATTTTTTCCGAAATTGAGAAAGCGAAAGAGAAATGGTATCATCTCAATATCACCGTCAACACCTTTCCTCCCTCATAACGGAATGTGCCAATCGACGTCTAACCTCCAGACTAATCTGTACATGCGGCGTTGTTCGAGCGACGTCTGGCAAACCATCTTTCTGGCCAGATCAGACGCATACCTGAATTCGAGTAAGAAAATTCAGTTGAACGTTTTATTCTAGGAAAGAGTGTAGTGAGCGAATCTTACCTTTGCAAGAATGCAAGTAGACTCTGGTGCCACAGAACCGGAAGACGATCAGAATCTACGATTACTGGCTTGCGAAGTATTCGAGTTCCGGATAAAGTGGAAAACGAGAGTGTCAACGACTCGATATGGAAGTTGGTATTTTTCATCGATGAGGACCCAAATAAGAGAGAGTTGGGACCCGGAGCTCTTCGTTTGGATGAAAAGAGGAACGAAGAAGAATCATATATCTAGGTACCAGTTTATTCCATCTCGGCGGACGCATGTAGTGCGGGAATCAATACTTTGGCTATCATGGCGGCTTCCTTCAAGGGGCACCCTTCCTAGTAGACGGTCAATAAGTACCTAAGCTGACGAATAACGGAGAAGACATACATTTAGTAACTGTTCAACGCTTCTTCAGAGCATTCATTGCATCGAATTTCGAGAGAATGACATCCAGTATTGTCCGTTCAACGGAGTTATGAGGCGATAAAGAATCCAAGGTTTCATATCGCCCTCATATCGCCCGAATCTATTTTCTGGAGGTCGCATCACACACATGTATATAATCAACGGCGAACAGAATGTGAGGTATAGCTTGCCAAAATCTCTTCTGACTTCCAGACTGGACTATTTTCGTTATCGCTCTCTTCGCCTTCGCTATCATTGGTTGTCCAAGCCATACATCCATCGGCCGAGTCATCTTCGTTTGGTGTGTCCAGTTCCTGTTGTTGGCATTTCGCCAGTTCTAAGATACGTTTTGAAATTTGATTTTTCTTTTACCTTCATGGCGGTGCTTGCTCAACGATGGAGATTTTCAAAAAGTCGAACGTGGGAACTCCAAGAATATTGGGTGACGGCCTGGGAGGCCGCTCAAGTGAACGTTCAATCTTGATCTCTCGGTGCATATCTCAATTTCTCAGCACGCACTAGTAGACCAGCTCATCTTCCACTCGCTCGCGATTAGCAACATGCATATTTCGCCACCATACCAACATATCTCTTAGGTGGTCGGTCTCCTCTTCGAGTTCAAAATCATACAAAATTCCTACTGCATTTAGACTCGCAATGTGATCCATCGTTTTGTTGAGGTTCAAAGTCCCGAAGCTACACTTTTTGTATCGCCAAGCCAGAACTTCTGGTCGCGTCCATCCGGTCTTCATCCTGCAATTAATAACATCACTTTGACTGCATTACTTTCACATGGTATCTGCGGCTAAATCTATCCCGACCTTTTAAACTGCTGACGCGACTTAGTGACTGAAATTGGCTGCACATTCTGGGAACAACTGTATATTGCGGGCACTAAAGCACTAAGTCAGGAGGCCATGTAAGCTCTTCGTTGCAGAGAAATACTCACGGATCCTCTTTCCGTATCTTCCCCATCTTTTACGTCTCTATGACTTCGACCTTAAACGACGAGATAGCTTCATCTTGGTTCATATCTTTCGCCGAATGTCTCCAGCATGGAGACGTTGCAGGTACTACCTCTCTATTCCTTCCTAATGGATGGTTGCGAGACTTTTTGGCATTCAACTGGGACTTGCGCACTCTTCATGGTCATGAGAAAATTTCTTCCTACCTATCGGAGCATCTTCCGACGTCAAAATTCTATGGATTTGAACTCGCTTCTGACCAGTACTTCAAGCCCTCTGCTGGAGTCATGCCTGGGACCGTAAATGCTGGTTTTACTTTTTCGACGCCAATCGCAAACGGACGAGGATACTGTACTCTTACAAGTACCACGGAAATCGATGATATGACTGGTTGGAAGGCCTCTACAGTATTCATGACTTTAGATAGCCTCAATGGCTACGAGGAAGATGGCGCGGCGGAGGACATATATGATGGGCGATGTCCTACCTGGGGCGAAGCCCGAGATATGAAGTGGCGCAAAGCAGAACAAGAACCAGAAGTTCTAATCAGTACGTGTTTGCCTTTTCCCAGAGCGCGGGCGGGATATCATTTCTTTTCAGTTGGTGCCGGGCAGAATGGACTTCAGGTGGCGGCGAGGCTTCGCCAAATGAAGATTCCAACACTTGTCGTAGAAAAGAATGACCGTGTTGGAGATACTTGGCGCCGTCGGTACCCAACCTTAGCGCTTCATACTCCGAAGACTCACCACAGTCGTGAGTCGCTGTGCTCCTCTCTTGTCAATTCTCAACTCAAAGAGATTGTCAGTGCTCTATCAACCTTTTCCCTCCAATTGGCCTGTCTGGACACCTCGTGACAAACTCGCGGATTGGTTAGAACAATACGTTTTCTCACAAGATCTTTTGGTCTGGACAAAATCTCGTGTTATGCCTGCGCCCACATACAACCGGAGCTCGAAGGAGTGGACCGTCACCGTTGATAAAGCAGGTAAAATATTTACTTTACACCCTAAGCATGTCATTGTCGCAACTGGCATGCTTGGAGAACCTTATGTGCCCACTATCGAAGACCAGGGCATATTCGAAGGCCAAATCATGCATTCGGAAGGATTCTCCGGTGGTGCAGATTTCACAGGCAAGAGAGTAATTGTAGTCGGTACAGGAAATAGCGGCGCGGATATAGCTCTTGATCTATCTACACACAACGCTCGATCGGTGACAATGATGCAGCGCTCAAGTACTTGTGTTCAGCCAGCAAGCATAATCGCAGAACAGCATCTCCAAGTCTATCCAACGGATGTTCCCATTGAAGTCTCAGATTTTCGTGCTTTCGCCCTGCCAACCCTACGTCTCTTTGAGATATTGGCAGAGACTAGAGGGATGTCATGGGATCGAGAGAAGGATCTCATTGAGGGGTTGAGGGAAGCTGGGATGAAAGTTGATATGGGGCCACACGGTGCTGGTATCCTTCCTCTAGTTTATTTACGTTTTGGCGGTGGGTCTCCATCTATTCAATGATTGGGTTGAATAATATGTGCTGATGTCCTCCGTAGGATTCTGTATGTGCTATGAACACGTTCGTCTCACCTCTGTCAATAGTTGCTCATTGCTTTATACATTAGGGATGGATGTAGGCTGCGGGAAGAAAATCATTTCGAGAGAGATCAAAGTCAAATCTGGAGTTGAAATTCAAAAATTCACCAAAAATTCAATGATCTTTTCCGATGGTTCAGAGATTGAAGCTGATGTTGTGATCTTTGCGTGAGTGTTGACGGTTTGACCATGGGAATATTGTCTTTCTCATCTAAAACGGTACTAATGTGTTAGCACTGGTTATCGCAATATGTCCCAGACACTGAAAAACTTATTGAGCGACGAGATCATCCATGAGACACATTCTCTACCTTATGGGCTCGACGAAGAGGGCGAATACGAAGCTGGATACAGGCCTACTGGGCATCCTGGTGTATGTCTCCGTAATATCCTTTCTCGCTGTTGTTTTTTGAGATTCATTGTGCTGTAGTTATGGTTCGCGCCAGGTTCATTCAACAACTCACGTCTACAATCAAAATATTTGGTAGGCGCTCAATGCTGTTCTCCCGTCATTGACTCATGGGTCCATCGACCTTCCATTCCTAGGGAATACAACTTCAAGCGGCAAACATCGGCTATTTGAAGCTATGATAGCTATGATAGCTTAAGCCTTGCCGGCACAAGCTCTGTATTTAATAGCTACATCTGTGTACCACCCAATCTGGTCAAGATATAAAGGTTATAGCGACAAAGTAAAAGTTCGATTTTGTGTGATCGGATTTCTCTTGGATGCGAGGGAATTATTCGAACACATGTTCGTCTTCGCTTTACAATGTCGAAACAAGGTTCACTTATCTACCGCTGTATGCGGATACTATAAGGCCGATCTGCACTTCTTTCTCCGCTGTACAAGCTGTTGCATCATTTTCAATTATGAACTCTTCGCCAGTAAATAAAGAATCATATGTAGAAACCGCTCCATGTAGGCATTAAGATTAGAATATGTACGGAATTACAGCCCTTCTTTCCTTCGGAAACGCATCTCCGAATTTCTGTTTGTACCATTGGTGCCCTTTGTATGCCCTCGGAATCATAATACAAAGTTCAACTAGCAAGAAGATCCACGGAGGGGTTAAAGTTGGTGCAAACTTTGACGGTGGAGTAGTGAGCACCATACTATATATACCGCTGGGGGTCAAGAGCCATTCTAAGTCAGTTAGCCTAGGAACTGGTGCAGCGGCAAGTGCCCATCCAAACATCTCTACCCACTCGCACAAATAGTTCGGAAATGATATCCACCTATACAAGAATCCATTCGGGATGCCATAGTATTCCGTGCCATTAGAAATCTTCCCTTCTTTTCCTCTTAAAACCCCCTTCCTTCGAATGTCAGTGAGTATTTCATCTGCCCAGAAGTTTCCAAGAAATCCGACCGCCCAGAGGAACATGCCGATGTAGAACTGTAGGGAAGTAAAGGCGTTTTCCGGTTGAAGGTACTGGTGTGCCAAGGGAGACGAGATGTATGAACCTAATAGCCCTCCATTGGTCGTATTCAGGAATAGACCTGTCAACGGCATAAAAACGTGCATCCGAGAACGTGATGGGGCTCGTGCAGGGGAAATAAAGCCACGGTTGAGATAGTGGATCATGAAGCAGCCAATAAGGATCATCTGAGGCATCGAGAGTTTGGAAGTTTTGTTCGATAGCGGGGAATGGTATATTGCATAAATGAATCCTAGGGGAGACCACAGCTCCATGAGTACCCATCCCAGCCTTCCTGGGCCATAACGAGAAGTTGAGCTAATTTGAGCATAGGTAAAGAACACACCACAGACCATTGACAGTCAAAGATTTACTTTGAGGAGCGAAACGACCGAATGGCGCGTTCACTATAAATGATCCTGGAAGTGACGTTACGCCAACGATGGTGAAGACCTTCCTCGCAGCTACAGAGAGATTCGTGCAAACGTGCTCGTTCTAACGGAGCTGTAGACAATCATATGCCAATATAAGCTTACCATCATAGATTCCTTCCCTTTGCCTCAATGCAAGCCTTTTGGGCACAAACATTTTGAAGGAAAAAAAAATAAGTGAAGGAAGAAAAATGACATCCGTGAGAGTGCTTGTAAGTCCTCTTCGTTGTCCGAGTGCAGCGCTGAATATGTCAGTTTCTGATGAATTGGTGAATTAGTTGTAGATTCCCTCATAAACGGAATCAGCGGACGAAAGTATTCTCGGAAATCATCAATTGTACATCAAAAATCATCAACCGCCGGTCGGCAAACCAATGTCGTAAAAATGACTAGGCCAGAACACAAGAACACAATTTTCCTAGCTTCTATCGATATCGATGTAAACAACTCTCAGTTTCCCTTGTGCATCTGAACCTTAACTCTGTACAAACGTCTACATACTAACTTTCAACCGGACATTCGTAAGCTCCAAAATTTCATGCAGATTCAGATTCGCTGTATTCATGTAGTATTCATGTACATCCATTATGGCGAGGAATCCGGAATGTTCAGAACGCTCCGAATGGTATTTAATCGTTAAGGTAAGATTGTCATTCATTCGTTCTTACCTTCCACAACTGTTGGTCGTCCTAGGTTTTCCTGATACCCCATCTGTAAGAGCGATGTCTGAAAGTTTGGTATCTTCGTATGTCCCTTCGCTATTCTTTTGTCATTTTCATATCCTTATCCATGTAATCAGAACGGGCCCACTGGTAAGCACAATTTGCAACCGTGGGATGTGTTTTGATTCAAATGTTACGCTACGAAGCTTGTAGGCGTGGCCCTGGAATGGGGACTTTTGGGCATTCTCGGCCTGCAAGTGTACACTTTTTACACCAACTCAGAAAAAGAAAGACTAGGTATCAGAATACTTGGTGCGCACATAAACCCAAAAATATTTCTCATTCGAGGTTGAACTAAGAAAATTAGTATACACTCTTTTTACTTTATCTGTGACACACTCAATAATCGCCTTCACTTGGGCCTGGCGATTCCTTGTCAGTGGGTGGGGGAACCCTGATGTTTTCCTGATAGTACCATGGCAAGCAAGCGCACATACCATACTTAGTGGAACAAGTAAGTCTTATGAACCACAGTATCATCTCTTTAGTAACCTGATCGGCTGCATAGTGACGATGTTGGAGCAGTTGTTTTTCTGCTGGTATGTTACGCCTGACTCGTGTTTGAACCCCAAGCTTGACCCGCACTGCGCAGGCGGCTATGGGCTTTTAATAGCAAAAAACTCCTCATTCGATGTGTAGTGACTCTTGTTATTATGGTTTGTAACCCGAAATTATTATCGAAATGTATGATTGGAGACATCAGGTCGGTTAGATTTCATTCATGCAAGTCATTGCATCAATATATGGGGGAATAAGAGTATGTTTTGTTTTGTAATGACTTCATATACGATATATTGACAATCAATTCGAAGGCTGCCCAATCTGCAACAACTGCAGATATAGAAGGGTTAAACAAGATTGCCAGGGTAAGTTATCAAAATTTCATGTTGTGACTGAAGACTTACTTCTTATTCTGAGTAGGTTTGGCTATCAGGAGGATTCTGTGGTGATATCCTGGTTGCAACCAGCATGATTATTGTGGTGAGTGGCCAGATATGGAAAAGATGGCGTTAAATAGTCTGACTCCTTGTGTAGTTACGCTTTGCTACAAGCGACGCATATTCCAGAAGAACACAAATCGTGCTTCAAAAACTCATAGTTCGCTCTATTGAGACAGGAAGCGTAACAGCCATTGCTGCACTAGTAGTCTTGGTTCTCTTCGAATTATTTGATACAAATTATATTTACATTGCTGCGTGAGTTCAAATTTCGTTCAGTCAATTGATTCACTTACATTGTTATCAAGGGCTTTCCTCCTGTGCAACTTATACTCCAATGTAGTCCTTGCATCTATCAATGGTCGGAAAAGCATAGCTTCTATTCTTACCCAAGGTAACACTACGTTGGGATACACTTCAGGCCGGATTGCTCCTAGCCATGAGCTGGCCTTCCATAGACAGGTACCAGCTACTCTTGGGCAGGATGATGAGGGCCTCGACACTACAAGTTTCAAAACAACCAGTGACCCAGAGCACCTTGATTCACCTGTCACCACAAAGACTGTTTGGGACAGAGTAAATGTGAACAGAGTTTGTGTCAACCCAGTACAAACTGTTTAGACAAGGCGTAATCAAAAAGCATACGCGACTGATTGTGATAGCTATATCGGACCTTTATAGTATTTTCTTCGTCTTGTTGTGTGGAAAAATTGTGGTGCTGCTACTGATCACTACTTGTAAACTTCGAATATGTATAATAGTCTCAATGTATATGGATAATTTTATGTATAAGCACAAATGGCCACGAAAACCTTGTATTCCCCAGCTTTCATGAACGTTCAACCATCTCATTCCCTGAAGCGATTAATTTAAGCGTTGGAACCACTCAAGTTTATAGCAGAAAAACCTAGAAAACGCGCAAGAAGTGAGGTTTTAAGTACTTTATGTACCACTTCTGTAATGAGTTTTAAATATCTCAGCTCTTTTTGAAAAAAATAGAAGGAAATATTGATACAAGTAGTGATGTTCCAGGCCGGGCTTGAGCCCCCAAGCCCGGCCCAGCCCAGCCCGACCCAGCCCACAAAAGCCCAGCCTTTGAGGAGGGCTTGAGAG